>LR537868.1:257447-293991 GCA_900883565.2 Caenorhabditis panamensis | reverse complement strand
ACAGACAGACAGACAGACAGATAAACATACGTTTAAGGATTTTATCTAATTTACCAGCTCTGTTGCGCCAGCTTGCACCGCTATGTAGTTCACGTGTTTTTTTTTTCACTTCCCGGGTTTTTTTTTTAGAAATTAAAAAACGGAAAGACAAACAGACATAAATACAAATAAACAGACGTTTAATGATTGTATATAATAGGAAACAGAAATATCGTGCCGGCGTTCAGCAATCCCCCACCCTCCTGGATTAGTCCGGGATAAATAGTTAGTATGTGTCGTTGAGACTTTTTCCTGTTACTCATTTTATTTCTCCCGCGTCGAAAAAGAAGTAACTTAAAAATTTGCCGTGCCCGACCTCTCTGGTATTTAGAAATGAAGAAGCAAAAAAGTTCCAAAAATGCGGAAGGACATACAGACAAACAGACACACAGAATTTGTCGTTTAACATCAGTAACAAGATGATGATTATTAAAAGTTTTCATTTCACGGAATACACGTTTAAAATCATGATAATTTTGGCTTAATTGAGTTGAAATGGCACAATTTAACAATTGAGTGTGCAGTATCTGAAGAAAGGTCCTTCGCATTGAGTGGGGTTTTTTGCTATGCATTCACGAGATTCAAACCCAATCATACTACCGGCGTTGCACGGTTGAGAAGAAGCAAATTGCTAAAAAACAGGATTGCAACTTGGAGTCTGGTGCACTGAACCTGACAAGAGCCTTGCCATGGTCCCCACACTTGTTCATTGAGCAAAGGTAGTAATCTAGACGGGACCGATTCTACGGAAATGTTATCCACAGTAATAGGGTCATCATACTCTTCCCCATCCACAGAAACTATTGAACGTATGGAAAGATTATTTTGAGGGGCTGGAAATATAGATACTGTCAATTAAGAAAAAAAAACATACTTGAAGTGGGGACTAGATCTGGACAACTCTGAACTTGCATAAGAGCTCCTAGACATTTTCTCAAGTTCAGACAGCGTCTTCGGCGTACTTGTCTTTCTTGGCTTTTTGTACAAGGTGTCCAGTCCGACCATTCTGAGAAATACGTCTGGAACTGGGATTTTTTTCGTGCAGCTGTAAAAAAGTCAAACCGCTTCTTTTTCTTGCATTGTTTCCGCTTCAATAGGGTTTTCAATTTCGTTTGCAACATTTTTAACTTGCTTTGAAGTTTCTTGTTTTTTTAAAATTTCGTACGTCTTGGAGCCAAAATTTCTTGGATGTTTTGTGATTTTTTTCTGAATCAAAGTTTTTTCTTTGTTTCTTGATTCATCCTTAGAAAGTTCCAATTCTGATTTTTGTGGCGTTGTTTCCGTTGTTTCAATAGAAGTAAATTTGTTAGTTGTAGATTCTATTTCTGCAGATTCTCCAGTACTTTCTTCTGAAGGTACAATGTGATAAAGAAAAAAAAAGAGTTGTTTTACCGTATTCCTCACTAAACTGTTCGTTCTTCTCATCAGAAGTTTCCCCTTCCAAAGACTTGTCGTTGTTATTAACAGGTTTTGGTGTCGTTTCCGAGATTTGAATGTTAACCTCAGGCTTCGTATCGTCTTCATCGGGAATACTTTCAGGTTCAATTGACACATCACTTGGCTGATCGCCATTTGTCATTTTTGGAGGTAATGCTGGAAACGAATAGTTGTTTGCTCTAATTTTCTATACAAACCAGCTTCACCGTTACATCCATTCTGAAAATAAACTACTCGATCGTCTTCTTCTTTTGTAAATCCTGTAGGTTTAGTCAATGCCGATTCCTTATTAGTAATACACTCCCCATCTTGGTAGAAATACATAGCGGACTAAAACAGAACGTTTCCAGGTTACAGTTAACATAAAACTAGCCTTGCAATCATTTTCTTGAATACACTGAGTTACACATGATTCAATGCTGTCAGTGAGTGTCATGTTGAAAGCATACCCTACCAGTACACTCTGATCAACACGCATGAACTGCGATTGACCGCAAGTTGATGGAATGTCTTCTAAATTAAAAGTAACTAGCTGATAAAACTGAATAAATGCTCACGTTTTAAACATATTTTTTCAAAATACCGTTTTCCAAGTACAGTTTCTATTTTTCCAGAGCCAGCAGGAACCGCCTTGTCTTTGAAGATTGTACAAGAAAAACTAGCGTGGTCGTAGGTGAATGACTCACAAGATATCGGTCTTTTGAACTGGTCCTGAAAAAAGAGCTTTAGATCTGCTCATAAAAGTTTCTTACCATATTATGAGAACATGTTTTTAGACAGTCTTCTTCCGATGTGTCTTTGTAAACAATGAAGTTCTCAGATTTTAAACTAGCGTTATCAGTGACAAAAAACGATGTTCTGCTTTCGTTGCAGGAGTCTTTAAAAATCATGTCATAAATAAAAACGATGAACAATAATACCTTCAGTACTGACACTTTTGGCGAAACCATTACTGACAAAAAATAAAATCAAGAACTTATGCAAAATCATAGAGATTGTTGTGATTCGTTGTGTTGTTCCCGTCTTTTGTGGAAAGGTTGGTTAATGAGAAATCCCTAACTGGGTTTTCTCTTTCTCTCATTTTCGATGGAAAAGAGGTCACATTCAGATATACGTGTTCTTCTTCTCCGGATCTCGTACCCGCCCATCACTCTATGACGCGCGTCTCTCAAGTTATCCACAGTCTTTGTCCAGAAAGTTGTCCAGTTTCCTGTTATCCGATCGCGAGATCAATCAAGCTGAACGATAGAATGCGTAAAACCGATGAAGAATGGGAAAATGTTCCGGTTCGCATTCGAATCAACAGTCGATAATCCTCAAAATCCAAAAAGTTTTTGAGGTTGAGTGAAGACGTTGTTTTTCAAACTAGATCTTCACGGGAACAAAACGGAAAAATGCCTCTGATAATCAGAACTTCCGCCAAACTTCCGCCAGAACTTTCCCAAAAAAGCCAAGCTTAGTGTTTTGCTAAGATATTCCATCTGCATCATCTGGTCAGCAGATGTTTATAGCAAAACATGAATCTTTCAAAGACATTTGGAATATATACAAACAAATCGACAAAGAAACATAATTCTAAAATTTATTCCATAAGTATGATGATGATAAATGAATATTTCATCAGAAAAAAATCAAACAGCGAAGATAAAAAAGAATGCAGGTTCAAGTAATACGTTTTCAGTCAGTATAAAACTCGATAACTTGAGAAAAATTCCGGTTGTTCCCGTTATAAACATAATTTTTTTCAATGGAAATGGTTGAAGTCCGAGTCAACATAAAACTGTTTATCACATTTGATAGTTGAAAGGATTTCGAATATAAAAAAGGTAAATGATTTGTTATCGGAAATCAAGCACGATCAGGACGTTGCAAATTGTAGAGTTCTACAGTTTCTTTTGCAAGCAAAAAGCTCAAGTGTTTCAATTATCTGTAAAATTGAAATACAAGTGAAGTTTGAAAATAAATCGGCAAACAATCTCTTACGTCGCGCTCGCTGCTGAAGAAGCTTGGCTCGATCTTGTCCTTCCAGCATCCCACCATTGTCTGGGCACTCTCTTTCAACAATGCATAAATATTCTTGGGGCTGTTCAGCTGTGTAGGCTGAGAAATTGGAGTTGATTGGAACGACCTGAAAAGTGTTATGTTTTTCACAAGTGTTAGTTTTCTAATTGTTTGAAAAAACCTGAACAATTTTCCAACCGTCAGTCATAGCGGAAACAACTGAGGCAAGCTCTTCTTCATGGCATTGCAGGACGCGATATACAAATTTGTTTGTCTGAAGTTAAAGAGAAAGAATATTCGTTCGATAAAGTTACTCTAACCGAATCTTTCAGACTGTTTTCTCTATCTTGAATCCTGTCCATTAATAATTGACTTAACATAGGTAAATTGTAAAAATCAGCTTCGGCTAAAATGCCTTCTTCCGAAAGTCCTGGGTTCAAAATTAGTTTTCCATGTCGAAGGTAGTTCAAAATTGGGGAAAAAAAATCAGGATCTCTGTCAATTAAATACGCTCCAGTGTGATCCTAAACATTGACAAATACAACAATTTCAGTCATGCTTCTAGCAAATCAAAAGATATACCTTGTCTGTGGGAAGTCCCATTTCCTCTTGGCATAATCGGTAAAGAAATGAGCCGGGTTCTCTCATAAGTGTCGATCGAGTTGTTTGGAAAATCTAAATTATATATTGATGTTAACAGTTTTTCAAAACAGAAGTTTGCATCTTTAAATTATCTAGCTTTTCTGTTAACTTAATTGCAGACCCATAAAAATCTCGGAAAACAGGAAAAAAGCTCATTGATATGTAAGTAAGGTAATTAACAACTTGCCTTGCCACCAACATTCAAACGGACCCAACTTGAATTACATCCAACATGATTTCCGTTAGATTTTACTCTGGTTTGATTCAAGTTTGTCGTATGGTCGACACCAGATATATCCCGTAAACTTTGAAGTGTTTCTTGGAAGGTGTATCTTATATCTGTTTCATCGGCCGCGGACGCAGTTGAAGTTGCGCAAGAAGAGCTCATTTCAGTATCAGAAGACTGTCGATGCGATGCTGAAATTTCTCTCAAAGAAAACTGAGTAAATTCAGTTCCCGTATGAGTGTTTTACTGTTTAAATGAAATTATTGTTCAAAGATAGTGCTGCTTCAGTAGAACGATAGTGCTGCTTTAGTGGAACGTCGCTGAATTCGCTTGACAAACTACGTTAATTCATTTTAGCTGTAATTTCGAACACGAGCCTGTCACATGTTTCTGTGCTCAAACTCAGTCAAATTCACAGTTTTGTAAAAACTTCGTTAGCTCGATTTTCACAGTTTTTGACAGGAATGGTCATTTTGTTGAAAAAGTTGTACTAGGCAAGTGAAAAATAATGGTGAAACATACATGTGTTTGAGAGAAAAACGTTGTGGGAATCCATTGATCAGTCTTTTTAAGAGCTCAAAAGGAAGAAAACCTGAAAAAAACAAACTGAATAATAGTAGTGTGTTTATCGATTCTTCGTTGAATGAAGCAGTTTCTCTGTGAAGCAACTCTCTTCGTTAAAATACAAATAAGGTTTTTTCAATTTTTTACGGGGAAGATTCAAATCAAGTTGCAGTTTCTTGAAGTTTTTGAAATGCTGGAATGTTTGGAAAAGCTTAGAGAAATGCATAAAAATTCTAAGTTAAGTATTTCAAATATGAAGTGAAAAACTAGTCCACGGCCACCGGATCGATAATTCTCTCGGGGATGAAAAATATAATTGAAATAGAATCGGATAAAAAGCTGTTCTTATGGTTCATAATATTGTACGACGGAGACTGAAATTTGATGTTACGATATATGTATATGCATAAACCGGGAAATGATTTATTAGGCAACAAACTGTGACTCCGGTACTAATTTTGACAATATTGTTTCCAAGCTTTTAAACGTCAATTGGGAAAATTTATTTTTGAATCTGCATACTACTGATCACTGTACACGTGTTACTCTGATAAAATGTATTGTAAATCTTGAACAGTACTTCAAATGTTTTATTATTGCACGACATGTGTGTTTCATGACTTCGGTGCTCCATTTTGTGGGGACGTTGTAAATTTTCAGAGCCTGCATCAGGAAAAAATTTAAAATTCCGATAAAACTCTGGACATTTTCCTTTGTCGACAAATTAACGTTTCCATATTATTTTAGATTACCGTTTCTGTTTGAGCTGTGTATAATTGTCACAAGATCTTATTCAATAGAAGTATTTGGCGGTTGTTCCCACATTTGAGTGACAGAAATTAATTGAGTGAAAACTAAGGATAATGGTGTTTTGAAAGCAGTCTTGACTTTCTGCTGTCGTTGACATGTTAAAATTTGTTTGAAAGCTCTTCGGAAATCACGTGAAAATCGCGAATAAATGAGAGGGTTGAGCATTGAATTGAGGTGACCAGCCCACGTCACAACAGTGAAAATCGTCTCTTTGTTCAAAAAACACTGTAATTAAGTTGAATATTAGAATTTTTTAGATATCCTCAATCTGGGTTCGAGGATTCTAAGGGAAAACCTACATTTTCGCAAAAAGCGGTCAGCGGCGAAAATGCAAAAAAGGGGGTCCAGCACAAAATAAATGCACCCACGACAATTGAAAGAGTTCGAGCAGCTCTTTGTTCGTGTACATAACGCATCATCTGTCGGGATTTTTCTCTGACATTCAGTTTAATTCTATTGGAAGGAGGAGAAGCAAAAGTTATTTGGGAAATACTTGTCGTCAGATTGCTTGGCTGTAATTGAAAATGTATTTTAGGAAAATATACTGAGTATTTACAGGCTCCACTTGAAGCAAGGCGGAAGGACTGTTTCCAGTCATCTGTAATTTCCTTTCTCCGCAATAGCTTGGATAACGCGTTGAAATTTCAGGACTACGAGTATTGCTGCAGAGCAAAGGCTGTTTAGAGGAGCTTTTAGTATTGTCTCCTCGATCATTGAGAGATTTACAAGACACCTTAATTTCATTACTGATTAACTCAATAGAACCATGTTTTTGACTCCCAACAACATAGTTTCGGATCTATATTACTTTTGAAAAAAATAATAATATGGACCTTTTTTGACCCGAGTCTTTGATAATTTTCATAATCATTTTGGATTTTTTGAAACACACGAATGACGTTGTATGACTGGATTCCATGTTACAGTAATATAATGCAACGTTAATTTTTTTTACTATTCGAAGTCCTACTTGTTTTAACAGAAGCCTGGTAGATTCTCGTGCATGTAGTCGACTTGTTCGTAAACTTGAGCTTGATTGTTTTCCTCTACCAAAATGAACACGTAGGGTTGGCTCATGTTCACTTGACAGAATGCTCTCGGTTTCAGTATTCGACTTTTTACCATTTTTTCTCTTTATCTGAATTTCTCTTTATTTCCGAAAAAAATCTAAAAATCTGTTTACGCTGACTGTTTTCATCCCCATCCTCATGCCTTTAGAATGTCGGGTTGCTATTAAGTACACTTTGCCATAAGCAAAAAGAATAAGACATAGAGGTATGTAAAAAGATACCAACGACGAAAAACTTACATACATCTTACTATCAGTGAAAAAACATCGGGTCTGAAACAATTAATCTGAGCCAATTGGTACAATATGGTATTACCTCATCTTTATATAAATGAGGCGAACTATTGCGCCACCAGATTATTCCAGGAAACGACAATATCGCTGATAAAACCCATACACAAAAAATTGCTAATAGTATTCGTCTTTTGGACACTTTGTCTCTATAGCCTATCGGATCTTGTCCAGCCATATACCTTTAAAAAATTTCGTTTACAATGAAATAAAAACTGCAGACCTGTCCAAACTTATTACACAAAGGTTCCATATCGACGCAGTTGAAGCTAAAATATCCATTGCGTGAAACACGTCGCACATCATCAATCCAAAGAGCCATGTATGATTCGCCATCTCAAACAGAGAGTTCATTGGCATTACGAGAACGCCAACAATCAAATCGGCAATGGCCAACGAAATTATGAGGTATCTGAAGATGAAGTCTCTTGTTTTAAACTGACACTATTTACCCAGTCGGATTCCTGAGGTATTTTTTAGTGCAGACAGCTATCACAACAAGACAATTCCCAGCAATTGTTAGGAGACAAATTGAGAACAATACAACAGCTAAAAAAGGATGCCTCCAAACAACTTCTTGATTTTCAGGGACATCTTCTTCTAAGCGGTTTACATTCCCTGTGACTGCGCTAGTCAGTTTTTCGTGACTCAAACCTTGACCGAACCGCACAATTTCCATTTTCACCTGAAAACATTTTAAAAAGTTCTTGAACGTTTTGTGAACTAGTTTGTCAAACAAGCTTCCACATAGGGATATGAAGGTTGAATGTATAACTCCAGGTTCACTGGGAGTGAGAATAATTTCTGTAAGAACACGAAAAGCCACGCTCGGAAGAATGTAGAGGTTTTTTTTGAATATTTCTAACAAACCGGCAAATTTAATTTTGTTGGTTTATTCAATTTTAAACTTTATAGAGGATGTTCGAGTTTGGGAGTCGCAAATTTAGTCTATCCAAACATTTGCTTTCACAAAAAAACATTAGTGTTGAAACAAGAACGAGCTAATAGCAATAACTTTTCTGGATGCATTGAGAACAACTAGACAGACATACCAGTATAGAACCTAATCGAAGGGAAAAGGCGTGGTTTAAAAGAAAAAGAAAAGACTCCCGAAGATTTACCCAGATGGTGGTTAAGCCCAATAGGATAACAAAATGACAAGAAAAAAACGAGAAAAACATGTAGCGGTTCGAGACTGGAGAAAAGCACCCAAAATTGGTTGAGTTGTGTTGTACAACATAGAACAGTAAGAGATTTAGAGTTTCGATTTTGTGCAATTGCGAACAAGAACGAGCTTATCATGGTCCACGACTAGATACAATAGGAAAAACTATGGTCTAATATCTGACTAAAAGCAACTCTCATTAACATGCCCATGTGAGAAATCGGATCCTACAAGTTACTAGCATCCCTCAAGAATATCGCTCAATTATCAACTTTGTGAATTTGCTGGTAAATATAATACATTTACGAAAAAAAATGAAAGGATCTCACTCAAACTCAAGAACTTTACAGAACCTCTGTTTTCTTGTAAAACAAAACTTCTGTTCACCGGAGAACTGGAAGTTAATTCATAAAGAATGAGACTGAACCCAAATCAAAATTTTTCGTTTTGGGAGTTTTTCAGTGTGATACAGCTATTTGAAGTGAAGACAAGGTAAAAGCAAAAGTGAGCAATTAATGTAAAGTAGTCTCTTAATGCATACCACAGAACTCTACCCAATGATGCGTGAACTTTTTCAAAAGCTCTATTGAAAGCGTTATCTCAAACAAACCTTTTCTTTCTTCCATTAAAGTATGCATTGAACATTATTGAAAGATGAAAAAAGGAGCAAGCAAATTGCATATTTTGAAGGTCGAAATTATCAACTCGAAGTCTTTCAAATGAGTAATAAGAAAATCAAAGTAACTCGAGGTAATACGCTGTGCGTATTCAAATGGTAGAAAATTACTTTTCTAACAAGCATTTTTGGACACTAACTTCAATTTTTTCAAAAACATATCAAAATTTCTCCTAACCAGAACTAGTTCAAGAGAAAGAAGAAGTCTTATAGTTGCCTGATAACACGCAAAGGCCTTAAAAAACATTTTCCTAATTCTACTGAGATCATGGTTAATTATTGAACTGAGTTAACCTGAAGACATCGTAATTTGAATTACTAACGATAGTCCAGGAATTTCAACACAAGATTCAGCAAATTGTTAGTGATGTTCAACATCAGACTTCTTAGAATTCAATACTTTGATGATAACTTCTTATAGTTTTTATTGATAAATTTATTAATCGAAAAAAATGTTATTAGCAAACAAAGCCGTCATATTCAGAATTTTAGAATAGGCTTTGCGCACTTAGACAGATTGAGTTACTTTGTTATTTGAAAAAAGAGAGTTGAAATGAAACAAATTTCAGTTAAACTTCGAAAAATCCGTCCTAATTACTCATTAACAGAATAATTCAAAAATAAAAAAATGATATATCAGTTACAATATCAGCGACAAGTTTTTATTTTTCCAAAAACCGCTTATTTTAGAGATAAAATGTCAATTTCGAATTGTTTCCGTTGTTTTTCACATTCTTCATCATTGACAATCATTTTTGAAAAAACATTTTTGTAAGTAAATTTCAGGTGTAGTGAAATTTTCTTTTATTCAAAATGTAATTCAAAAAAAAACCTCAAGAAAATAAAAATATTTGCTTATCATTATGTAGGAAAACGAGATGCAAGAAATAATCCTAAGAAAAGAAGTAACTTGTGACAATGTTCAAAACTAGGAAACTCTTCAAAGAAAACTGAACAGAAACGTTGCAATAATCGCGATCGTTACAGAAGCAGTAGTACCATCTATAAAAATTACTTTTTTACAAAGTTTGCTATTAGTTCACCTTTTGACAGGAGCTGATCCATCTTGGTAAGGATAACATGTTTTGCCTTGGACGTAGCTCAAGTTTGTGGGGTTTACTTGTATTTGTGTTTGGTAGAAACAGTCGCTCTTGTATGTAACATAGTTAATTCCAGGAGACATGGGGTCAATAATCTTGACGCAATACTAAAAAGATTTGCTTGAGCAGAGAATGATCTTTTTGATTATGTTATGACACGTTATCTGAGATTTTCGAGATGTGCAAGGAACAGGTTCCCGAAAGTGTTTCGGGGGAAGTTGATATTTTGTATTTGAACACCCCCAAGGGTCCTCTAAACAAAAACAAAGTTGTTTGGGAACTTTGCTATTTTCTGGTACCTAGCAGCTACCAGATGGGTGAAAACTTCAAAAAATCATAACTTTTTTCAAACTCAAAACTGTGCGAGATCTCTTCGATTATAGTGTTTATACATTATTGTGCGTCTTTTAAAAATATAATCGGCTTGTCCAGAGTGCGGGAACATACTGCTTTTGAAAACATGTCAAGGTTTTTGAATTTTTTGACTAGCGTGGAATTGTTTCTAAAATCTGGAAAGTATATCAAAACATTGCTTGTGTCTATGTGCATCACCATGCAATTTTTGAGATTTTATTTCTGTCCCCCTCTTGTCGAAAAAAATTGTCAAAACTGCACTGTCACTTGACAAAATTACTAATTTTCTAAGGATCTCTCTCTAAATGATTCGCGATAAGGTTTTGAGTGTTGAAAATGCATCTAGAAGGTAATGCAATTATAGAAAAACACAACTGGACGCTTTGAGCATGATCTGTGATCTTTTTGGACCTCCTCCAGGAACGAAACCAAGTTGCACCTTTAGTGTCCCGTTTGAGGCATTAGATGAAGGAGTAGAGAAATGTGACCTACAGACAAAATGTGCGTCAGATACTCTACTACAGAATAGCATTTGAGTTTAAGCTTTAAACTCAACAGCTTCAAAAACTATGAATTTTTAACTAATTTTGTCACTTTCTACTACTGTTCCACTTTTCACAACGTATAGGGATACGTGCAAAAAAAAAGAAAAGTTTAAAAGCAACATGATTCCGTTTTTTTGATGTTTCTTATTCATTTTTCACTGAATTGAGTCTAGTCCGATCGATTCCAGACTTTTCGATTTTCGAAATTTTTTTGCACGTATACGTTGTGAAAAGTGGAACAGTAGTAGAAAGTGACAAAATTAGTTAAAAATTCATAGTTTTTGAAGCTGTTGAGTTTAAAGCTTAAACTCAAATGCTATTCTGTAGTAGAGTATCTGACGCACATTTTGTCTGTAGGTCACATTTCTCTACTCCTTCATCTAATGCCTCAAACGGGACACTAAAGGTGCAACTTGGTTTCGTTCCTGGAGGAGGTCCAAAAAGATCACAGATCATGCTCAAAGCGTCCAGTTGTGTTTTTCTATAATTGCATTACCTTCTAGATGCATTTTCAACACTCAAAACCTTATCGCGAATCATTTAGAGAGAGATCCTTAGAAAATTAGTAATTTTGTCAAGTGACAGTGCAGTTTTGACAATTTTTTTCGACAAGAGGGGGACAGAAATAAAATCTCAAAAATTGCATGGTGATGCACATAGACACAAGCAATGTTTTGATATACTTTCCAGATTTTAGAAACAATTCCACGCTAGTCAAAAAATTCAAAAACCTTGACATGTTTTCAAAAGCAGTATGTTCCCGCATTCTGGACAAGCCGATTATATTTTTAAAAGACGCACAATAATGTATAAACACTATAATCGAAGAGATCTCGCACAGTTTTGAGTTTGAAAAAAGTTATGATTTTTTGAAGTTTTCACCCATCTGGTAGCTGCTAGGTACCAGAAAATAGCAAAGTTCCCAAACAACTTTGTTTTTGTTTAGAGGACCCTTGGGGGTGTTCAAATACAAAATATCAACTTCCCCCGAAACACTTTCGGGAACCTGTTCCCAGGTCTTACAAAAAAATTGAATTTTCTCAGACAACGTGTCTTATATGTTTCATTACTTGAGTAGTTTCACATTGATTGTTACGATTATTACAAGTTGCAGCAGTTGAATATCTCAAAGGATAGTCGCCATGCCATGCATTGCATTGGTAACACTTGAGACAGTTTACGGCTGAATGAATGCAATCCCGTTAAAATAACTTTATAAATTTACAAACCGGAAATTAAAAACAAAGCCGCTCCAAATCTCAAAAGCATGTTGAATTATTGTACAACTGCCTTTTTGAAAATTTTCAATCACGGTTGGAAACGCAATGAACAAGCAGACTCTTCTTGACGCCGAGACAAAACAAAGGAACTCAGAAATGGGAAACGCATTGTTTAGAAACATGGTTGTTGCTGTTGGAAACAGTCAACGCTCGTTTTGAGTTTCCTTGGCAATGAACTTGATCGCAACCCGCGCCATGCTGATCAAACATCAAAATGAGCTAATTTAAAATTCTGAACCGTTTTTTTCCTTTCTATGTAGAATTGCAACATCAATGAGAAAGTGAACATCCATCAATGTTTAAATTTGCTCTTACAGGGTTACCCGCACAATCCTTCAAACAGTTTGAGGACTTCTAGAAGGGGCTTTTGATGTCTTACAAAACCTAGTACGCATTTTTTTGTTTTTCATTTTATTCTTTATTACTATAAAAACTTTCAGCCCATCTAGATTTTCGTGAGCTTTCAGTAAATGCGATCCAAAGTATACTGGGTTAGACTCCGACGTTATCGCCCTCACAGCACGGCCCAAAATTAGTGAATTTTATCAGAAACATCCAGTGTTTCATTGCAAATTATTCATTTTTGTAATTTCTCTGTCAAAAAGCGGAACTCGGAAATTTTTCTGTAAATAACTGAATGACTTTGATCAAATTACTTATCAATTAATTTCAAATTTACTGTTCTATCCGATTTAATGTTTTTTAATCTGTGCAGAAGCGAGAAAACATCAAAAAACATTTCCTGGCGTGACCCACAGACTGCCAACTTTTTTGATGTTTTATGTACGTTTCATCTAAATTTGACTTCTGGTCGAAAAAAATTTTACTAAAAACGTTATGCGGGTAGTTAACAGCCACCTTATATTGTGTTTTCAGATTAACGAGTACAACAACATTTTGACACGTGCAAGCTCTCATATCTTTCTAAGTGACTTCGTTTACAAATGACTGTTTCTAATGAGCAGCTAACGAGCGAAACGCCGGCTTCAAGCTTTTTCATTCCTGTTACTTATTATTGATGAAAACTCTTTTTTTTCTCTTTCAATGCAGCTGCTGGCATCCATTTTTAATTTTTTCGAGAAAATTGTTTACGTTCTTATTTCTTTTGCTACACTTATTTATGCTAGAGTCAACTAAAAAATCAAAATTAATTTCAGCGAAACTAATAGGACGAAAAAGTGTTTACCTAATCACCCGGTCATACTTGAATAATTTCCATCAATTTGAAAATTCAAATCACTGAAAATTTTAGAACCCTGAAGTTTTTTTCTCTGTTAGAGCGTTCCTAATAACCAACAATTCATCATGAAGTTTCAAATACAGGATAACAACTAGTCATATGAGAAGGAGTCATTTTTTGAGCATGTTCTCATACCCGGCTTGAGTTTTTTCAAATAAATGCATGATTTCTTCGACAACAGATTTTTGAATGTGTTCCTAGATGTTTTTTGGAAGACGCTTTTCATTTTCAGAAGAAATCCCAAAGTTTTCAAAAATAGAAAGCTGCACTTTTCTAAGATCAAAATCTTAGTGATGTGCCCAAATGTATTCCATAAAATTGAGTTAACGTCTAGAAAGTGCATTAGGTGAATTCTAAGACAGGCCAATAGATCCGTCTTTCGTAGCTCATACACGGCAAGTTTTCTAGTATGTTCTCTTATATTAATTGTCGGAATAAATAACACAAATTTTGTTCAATTTTTCCTAAATATGATCTAAATCATTATATTTATTTCAACACTAATGTTTTAAAAACTATTGGGTCGGCAGGTTATTGTTTTTAAACAGTGGTTTTTTGAGAGTGCTTTCTTGTAACAAAATGCGTTTGTGCAGCAGAGCCGCATTTTGCTAGTTTATCTGCATGTTTATGAACGTGGAACTCTTAGGGTTTACTCAAGAAAACAACTGCTTTCAGATTCGCTCTCCATTTTTGTGAGTAGTAATTCTCTGTTTTTACTTAAGTAGTTTGGGTATACTGGGACTCCCACTAAGAAGTGTGATTTTTCTTCGTTGTAACGGTTCTATCCTTTTTTAAGACTTATTTTGGTGAAAGTGGAGCATGCATATTTCTCTGCACTTGTCTGGCTTTCAAAAAAAAACTCTTTTTCTGCTTGTCTGGTGTTTTTGGTTTTCTAATAAATTTAATTTTTTAAAACTTTTCTTTCGATTACGTCAAATACAACAAAACGGTTTGACATCCAGATCTTTTACTGGTACCAAAAAAATTTTGACATTACAATTCTTTCACAAGTTAGAGTAAACTTTCAAAATAGAAATTGGGAAAACTATTGTAAAACATCAGTGATCCAAGCTCAGTCTGACTTCAGGGACGTCAGACAATCGGAATTTTGAAGATATAGCGGCCGTTAAGTTTGTTTGAAATACAAATGCAGTTGGATTGTGATGTAATAGACATTTTTCAATTATTTGTGTATCCAAGATATACGGAACATTCTCAAATAATTTTTATCATCACAAATTGGATACAAGAGATGAAAATACATTCTCAACATTTCAGAAAATAATTTGAATGTTGTTTAACAAATTTGCTTTATCTTCGGTTTCAGTCGCCCGGCCGTCGTTAGTGGGGTTTGTGGTATTGAAAAAATGGACAGGAAATAGGTGGTAGATGGAAGGAAAATTCCGCCAAAACAAAGTCATAGAAATTTTTATTTCTTGTGTGATGCTCGGCTGGCTCAGCTCAATCGTATTTGGTTCTCTTATCCGCCATCTTCTCTTCTCATTTTTAGACGCCAGAGCTTTCGAATTCAAAATATTCAAGCAATAGATACTTAGAAAACTGATACAAAAACTACCTACCCAATTTTGAAGTAATTTCTTCATAATTTGTGAAACCATATTTATTCGAATGAAGAAGTCGAGAAATCAGTCCACGAAAATGTTTTTTTGATATATAAAGTCAGTTCTCACTCTCTAATTGTTTCTCTAGCACTTTCCATTGCTCAGCCTCCACACTGATGATAATTCAAAACGTTTCTAAGCTTATCAGTTTTGTTGGTTTTCAGCAAAAGGGATGGGATCAGTTAACGAAACCTGTGAGAGCTATGTAGAAATATTCAAAAAAATCAATTATTACTTTCGGGATGAGCAAGTCATCAATGGTACAGAATTTTCTCCAAAAGAGGTGATGAGGTTCCTTATAGTTAAACTACTTTGATTTCAGTTTGGTTACTTCATAACATTTGCTTATATGCTAATAATTTTATTTGGAGCTCTTGGCAATTTCCTCACTATTTTTGTTGTTATTCTCAATCCAACAATGAGGACAACGCGAAACTTTTTCATCCTAAACTTGGCGCTATCAGATTTTTTTGTAATAGCAATACAGTTCAAAAAAATTAATAATGTTCAGGTGTGCATTATCACAGCGCCGACAACCTTATATACTGTATTGTATATGTTTTGGCCGTTCAGCCGAACATTATGCAAAATTGCGGGATCGTTACAAGGGTTCAACATTTTTTTATCAACTTTTTCAATTGCTTCTATTGCTGTTGACAGGTAATTGCCAATAAACAGCATGGCTTCATTCTCTTTCAGCTAACAATAATGATTAAAACATCACTTTCTACTTTCTCTTCAAAAGAACATTCTGAAACCTTATGACATGAAAAAACAGACCTAAGATCTTTAAAAAGCTATTTCAGATATGTGCTTATTATTTTTCCTACAAAAAGAGAGAGACAACAAAATCTATCTTTTGGATTTTTCATCATGATTTGGATAACGTCTCTTGTACTAGCTGTTCCTTTGTTGCAAGCATCTGATTTGACTCCGGTGTTCATTGAACCCACATGTGATCTTGCACTGTACATTTGCCACGAACAGAACGAAATTTGGGAGAAGGCAAGTTAACGAATTCTGCATTAAAAGTATTCAGTTTTCTATCTCAGATGATAATATCAAAATCAACGTACACGCTATCGGTGCTTATCACACAATACGCGTTCCCACTATGTTCACTAGTGTTTGCATATTCGAGAATTGCGTATAGAATGAAATTAAGATTTGCATCAAGAAGTATGAATGTCGCAACACATACAAACACTAGCCAGAGGAGGAGGTTGATATATTTAAGTAAAATTTTGACAATCGATTTCAGGTCAGTGGTGGAACGACAACGTCGAACTCATTTACTGTTGGTATGCGTAGTTGCCGTTTTTGCAGTCGCATGGTTGCCATTGAATGTTTTTCACATCGTGCGTATAGTTTTCTGAAAATTTTAAACTGATTTTTCAGTTCAATACATTTGAATTTGTAAACAGCTTCTCAGTGACCACATTCAGCATCTGTCACTGTTTGGCTATGTGCTCAGCTTGTTTGAATCCTTTGATCTACGCCTTTTTTAACCAAAACTTCAAGATTGAATTTATGCAGCTTTTTGATAGGATTGGACTGAGGTAGTACAAACTGAGTAAATTTGACAAATACATATATGATTTTTTCAAGATCGCTACGGGTTGTCATTTTTGGAGAACAAGAATCACTGAAAAAAAACCTAAGGACGGAATTTAAGAGTAGAGCTGGTTGCAGAACAATGACAACAGACCGAGCTAGTTCTCATAAAATTAACGAAAGTGTAATTCTCAGCACAGCTGAAAACGATGAACAGCTATAAACATGCTTTTTTGAAAAGTATCATAAAAATGATTTGCCTTCTATCTTCTCAAAGATTGTAAGGTCGTCGACATATTGGTTTGCTGTTTTCGAATGAACATGTATATAGAAGCATGTTTTAGTTTTTTTCTCTGTTGAATGTTTTAGGAACTACAGTGTGGGTCATACCCATTTAGCAGAAAACTTTAACGTAAGCGGATGCGAACATGAATGTGACGAAATTTGTGAAAAATTAAGTAACTCGACAATTATAAAGTTTTTTTGGCTCATCCTGTTTTTGCAATATCAGAAGTCGCCTTTTATATAAAAAAAAAACACTAAACATTCCAAAAAAACTATAAAATTTGAAGCTGCACCAACAATATTAAATAGCAATAACGCTAAAAGCTTCCAAAATCTCAGCTTTCAGTCAAACGAGCAGAAGAAAGCTTTTCGAAATTTTTCACAGATATTAAGACTCACTTATGATGTATGCAGTTCGGTTTGCAATCGTTTTCATTGTTTTTTTCTTGGACGTTATATCTGCAGGTGAGAGAAATCTAAAACACTTTTGAATAATCAGTAAACTGATTTCAACTAATTCCAGAGTGCGTAGCAAAATGCGAACTGGTGAAAATGTCTGATACTGTTATTCCAACAGCTTTTAAGCGTTGCGTCTGTAACTTGATTTTTGAAAACAAAAATGCCGTTTCTACATATGGAAAGTTGAAATGCACTCCTCATTACAGGTAAAGCTGTTATTTGAAATTTGGAACTTGAATGTACTAGATCGTTGAAGTTTCGCGATGAGAAATCAGGAGCTGTGATCCTTCACAAAGCAGTTGTTGGCATATGTTCCGGACTTGGTGAGATTCATTAACCAACAATAACAATGATATTTCAGATAACCGTGAATATGTCAGTCAAGAAGAGTTTGATCGAGAGGAGAAGAGCTTTCTTTCAAACAGGTTTCACAATTCAGTGAATCACTAACAAAATTATTTTTAAAGGAATTCTCGACTGTTTGGTCACACGCCAAATTTGTTGAAACTGGACGCTACGTATAAGAAACATCATTTATTTGACAGTTTCCGCACCAATATAATGCAACTCTTTAAAAAACCTGATGGACATTTGAGATTTGGCTGAATATATTGTTCATCAAACAAATATCAGCTCTTTTCAGTGGTCAGCGTTTTATGTTCCAGAAGGGAAGTGATAACTGCGATGAAAATAAAACTTGATTCTAGTATTTTTGATAACTTCTTTACAAAAGCTTTTTTGCATGTTTTTTATCGGAAAAAAAACACAAATATTCAATCCCGCAATTATGAAAATGTATAATTTTCTCGAACAAATCTCATCCAAACTGTTTTTATAAGCTTAAGACAATAATTCGCCTTGACTCGCCAACAGTATCCTCCTACAAAAACACACATGGATCTTCACAAATGATAAGGTGCATAGTGGAAATTTTGTGCTTGTCTGCACAAGCAACACGAAAACAAAATTGCCAGAAGTTCAATGGTCATGAGAAGAAAAACAATAACTACAATAGACTCTCCCCACGATTGTACCATGTGAGCAATTCTGTCGAAACAGTTTATTGGATGCTGAAGCTTGATTTTTTTTATATATCAGTTATGAAGATTCGTACCCGAATTGGCTGCGACCCGCAAAGGCCATCATCAATGTAAAGATATTGTGTTTCTTTTGTTGCTCCGCAGCATTGAAAAACACTTTGAATAGGCCGTATGTTTTTTCGAAGAGTGGAGGTGGCAGATGATTTTTCCAAAACCTGTTACTCAATTTTCGTTCATTGTTTATTCATTAAAAAAACGAAAATTGATACCTGATGAATGGATGAAACAAAATCATCTCTATTGTTCATGGCAAAGACAACGGCTCCCAGTTCTATAGAAGTAAGTACAACAATTATGAAAATAAACTAAAAAAGTTGCATTTTTTTCGAAAGTTGATCATATTAGTGATTACCATCCCTAAAAAGACTGGACTTTCACATCCTGCTCCACAACACCCAAATAATCCTACAAAGAACAACAGAGCACCAACAGCAACAAGAACCCAGAGTGACGCTTGATACTATAAAAATATTTCTTTAAACTCAATAAAATCTCACAAGACCTCTGCCATTTCTTTCACAGTCTCTGGATTGATTCCATCAACGTGACTAACAAAATCTGCTAAGTGACTTCCGAAGTCTTTATCCAAGTTAGCCCATAGCGAAAATATGCAAACAAGGGCTCCAAAAATACAAATCAAGAGACTTATAAAAAAAAATAAAAACTTCATAATTGAGTTCGCGCAACCAATCGTCATTTTTTTTTTGAAAAATGAACCAAGCACTTCATAACGGTAACTCAGTTTTTCACTGATAACAGAGTGATTCCAATTTGATAAGACTATGTCTTAAAGTGAACAATCTAAACCATTGACCTTTAAAAATAAAAACGGATAATATATAATTTTAAAGCTATTTTTCAGTAGATCAAATGCCAGCTTTACCAATTGCCAAATCTCAAAGTAAATCAAACTGATGCATAGACTTAAACGCATGTACGCAACCTTTACTAATACTTTGCCCCGTTCATAATAATTTTCAGTACTCGGTAGTTTTGAGTCAATAAAAGCAAATGAGCGTTTTTTTTAGTGAAGCTTCTGAGTATTGACGGATTACATAACTTCCTTCGCCTCTCAAGTGGGTCAGACAAATACGACTATCACATGCTGCCTAGTTACATTCATACAGTCTTTCAAAATGAGCGACTTTGATATTGATCAGTATGAAATTTCGATTTTTTGCGACGAACTGACTACTACTGATTCGAGCGAGATTAGTGTGAATAATTTATATCCTGTAAGCTATCGGTCACACTACTTGAGAAAAAAACCATTCAGGTGCTCAATGAACCAAACGATGCTGAGTGCACAGTTGTTTTAACTGAAAAAACTAGCTATGAAAATGCTGATAGTCAGAAAGCTGTGTTTCGAGATTGGCTAATAGACAATTTGTTTTTCCAACGGAGAGAGAACTCTACCAGAATTGCATTGGTGAGTTTTTTGTCGGGGTTTACATTCAGAGGATTGCAGATAGAAGAAATATCCGAAGTCCGATGTATTACTTATGAAGAACTTGTTGATGGTGCCAAACGTACAGCAAACTACTTGTTTCATCATGGAGTGAAACACAATGACAGAGTTCTGGTATGCATGGAAAACAGTGTAGAATCCATTTTTTATAATCTGGGTGCAATTTTTCTTGGTGCTGTTCCTGTTTTGGTGAAACCGAATCATGCAGGTAACTTTGCTATCATCTCAGAAATTAATTTTTCATACTTCAGCTACTGACAAACTGGAAGATATCGGATGTACTTCGGCAATAGTGGACTTTGATCACTATAACAATTTTCTCAATATATCTCAGTCCTCTCTAAAACAAATTGAAGTCTTTTAATTTTTCGTCTTCTGAATGTGTTGAATTTCAGAGAATTTTTGTCCTCGCTGAAGACATCGCAGCAATTCACATCCCTCGTCATGTTTGGATTTTGGATGGTTACGGATTTCTGAATTTCAGCATTGATTTCAATCACATGCAATTTCCTCCAACAGATTTAGCTTTCATTATTCCTGGGAGGTTCGTGTTTTCAAAACAATCGAAGCGTAATTACTTTTCCAGTCATGTTGACTATAAATACGTTGTTCATACCCAAACAAGTGCGTATTATCTTTGTAATGGATATTTTGATGATCTGAGGAAATTATCTCTAGAAGGCATAACTGAAAGAGAAATTCAAACTCACTTGATTACAAATGGATTGCAATCACATGACGCATTTTCATACTTCATCTATATCATTGTTAATGGAAATACATGTGTGCTGTCAGAATCAACTTTAGAAATCTGGAGGGCATCGTTTCTTGACCGCATTGCTGGAATGATCGAGCAATATCATGTTTGTTTAATTACAGAACAACTAACTTGATGTATTATAATCTCAGATACGTGTTCTGATAGCTAATTCCCAATTAATCAGGTGCTTCTTAAAATATGAAGTTCATAAAATTTATGACTTGAAATCATTGAAAGTGAAATTCACCTCGGAGATAGATAATTTATTTTACATTTCAAGGTAGTCACTAATCATGGTTCTGCTGTCGCAGCATCTGTAGCCAAAAAGTTCACGAAAATTCTGAACGTAGTGTTTTTACAAGGTAATGTTTCTCTATTTAGACTCATTTCTTTTTCTTCAGCCTATTCTTCTGCCGAGTTTGGCGTTGCAAGTTTTGGAGTGGTTAATGGTTTTTCTGCCACTGAACTAAGTCATTTTGGTGTATCTTCAGAGCACTTGAAAATCAAAGTTATTTGAGTGAACTTTTTATATATGGCATTTTATTGCAGATTGCCGATCCGGAAACTGGTAGAGAAATGGGGTCGGGAGAATGGGGAGAAATCATCTTGAACGGAAAAACTATGTTTAAACAATATGCAGGGTCATGCAGTAGTAACAGCCACTTCTTAAAATCTTGGTTCAAAACAGGTTAGTGATGAGGAAAGTTCTTAGAGATTGTTCAGCTAAACTAGGGACTACGAGTTTTAATAATTGCTAATATGCAGACTTCAAGTGTATTTACTTATTTAATGTTTGACAGTAGCAAGTTTTCCTAACTTGATGACATCGAGGGAAGTTTGAAAATAGTTTTGCTGAGGATCTCGCAATAGTGCGTGTCGAAACTGAAAAGCTACTTTTAGGAGACTATGGAATGCTAGACAAGGAGAACCATCTTCATTTTGAAGGTTCGATATCAACGTTGATCCGTGCACAAGGCAAGAAAGAAGTGAACAATTTTCTGAGTTCATGCACTAAACATTTTTTCAGGTTTCTCCAGAGAGAATGGAGAGTGTCATGTCTCGCCATAAACTTGTTCAAGATGTGGTAGTTATGCAAAGTTGTAATGAAGTTAGTTGCGGCTTGATTTTGAAAGATCACGACAACTGTCCAACAGCTGAATCACTTGAGAGTCTTCTCAAAAGTTAGCAAAGTTTTTTTTGAGACACAACAATTTTTTAAAAATTTAGGAAACGATATTTACCTAGCCATTGGGAAAATTTTTGTACTCGATTTCATTCCTAGAGCAGAGAATGGTGAAGTTCTCCGAGCCGAAATTCCTTATCTATTGAGTACAGAAAAATCTATCGCCATCTGCGAGAATACTGAATCGTATATATGATTAGTGATCATAACGCATTGTTCTGTATCTGTTATTTTATCTCTGTTCTATGAATTTGAAAGGATGTGATTACGCTTTACAATGAACCATTTATTTTTCTAGAAACTTTCACAACTTTCTTCTACTAACTTCGTATACAAAAGAAATACAGTTTGTCGGTTACTATACTGTTTTTCCCAGCCTTCTTTATTTTAGAATTCATCGTTAATGTTTTTTATGGTTTTTGCAATGAAATTTGGTTGGAGACATACTGATTTCATGAAAATTAGTTTTGGGACATTTTCTCAACATTATCACAAAATCTCTTAAGCACTTGAGTGTCTGTGCTCAAAAAATGTCTTTTCGCGTATGAAGAAGATTATTTGTTCAGAGTTCTTTCAATTAGACTTATTTCACTGCTTTCTGATATACATATACTTGACAAAACTTCTCACAAAAATGATGTCAAGAAAAAAAAAGCTTCTGGACCGTCTTTCCTATAGTATCACAGGTAGAAAACACTGAAAATGTTAGTTCGTTTCGCTTACAGATATATTGACCATTACTAAAAAAGATCAAAACGAGAACGAGGAGTTAGTGAGATACACATTTTTATAGTTTTTGAAAATTTGTTGCAGCTTCAAACCACTTCATAACCTTGTGGACTCAGAAAACGTAGTCATGAGAAATCACCTAATCGATTTCAAAACTGTTGCAATTGATAAGACGGAGCCGCGCGGTATTAACCTATGACTGAATATGGCTGAAAACAGATGCCTTCAGGCCAAACTGCGTTGCATTTATCGGTGTTATCCGGGAATTTAAATTTAACGTCTCTTTTACTGAAAAGCGGAGCAAAAACGGAAGCTGTGGACTACGAATTATTCACTCCGTGTCACATAGCTTGTAAAAACGGAATGATAGACCATGTTTGTTTTCTCCAATGTATGCCCGAACAATGTATTGTTTAGTTCAATCTGCTGCTGTATTACCATGCAGATGTGAATGCGGTTAGCAGAGATGGTAAAACACCACTGGATTTGGCTTGTGAATTTGGTCAAGAAAAAGTAAGAATTGTAGTTTTTAAACCACTTGTTAACTGAATCGATCAGATGGTTGAATGTCTTCTAAGTTATGGAGTTCGAAACAAATGCGTTCGAAAACTAGAGAAGCAACATAACAAAATTGCACTTCATTTGGCGGCAGCCAATGGACATACCCGGGTTTCAAAAGACTAGGAACAAATTAACAAGTTATCATAACTTCAGGTTGTCAATTTGCTTATAAAAAATGGTTGGGAGATAAACTACACTACCGAACACGGTACTGCCCTGCATTTGAGCGCCGCTTCTGGTCACGTCCAGACTGTCAGACTCTTATTGAGAGTAATTTTTAAAAAGACAGCAATGAAAAACATCATTTCAAAATGCATTATAGTGTGGAATTGACAATCATATCAAAAACTCGAATGGCCTGACAGCGTATCAGTGGTCAAAGAAAAAAGTCTTGCATGACCCAGTGGCCCTGAACGAAATAAAATTCCTACTGAAGAGTGAGTCTCAAAATGTTTCACAGGTTTGCTTTTATAGGTAAACGTCGTATATAGCTAGAGAAAAACTTGCAACCTTTACAATTTGTCGCCATTTCATCAGATTGGTGAAACTTAGTTAGATCAATTGATTTCTGTTTATGTTCACAATTGTCCGCCCGTCGGAAAAGTTTATGTCCACGCGCACCATATCACTAGTCAGTTTATTGATTTTTTCTGCAAGTTATAGTAATGGAATGTTCGAACAAAACTAGTAAAGTTGGAAATTACTCGAAACTCGGACAGTTCAGGAAATTGGACTTGAATGGCTCAATTATTTGCAAAAATCTAGACGTTCCTTTTTGTAGTTAGGACATAAAATATGCAATTTATGCTGACTGTTATTTTTGTTTTCCATCTGTGGTTTTTCTGATTTTCCGACTTTTAAAAATAACGTAGCAGCTCAGTTTCTATATTTGCAAAAAAAACTTTAGATATTTCCACATTCAAACATGCTGTTGTAATTGCAAACTACTATGGTATAAAATCAAATGAACTGAACTTATCTGTTGGCGACAAAATTTGGGTTTGCTCGTTCCAATTTCAAGAAGGAAAAGTTACAAATATTTCAGGTTATTGACCAACAAGACAAGTTTCTATTTAAAGGCATTGTGTTTGGGCCAAAAGGAGAATCGTGTTCTGGATACTTTCAGAAAAGTGCCATTCATTTTGAAGGTATACATCTATTTTTATTCACCTCTGAAGAAAAACTGCATATAATATGACAGGAAATTATGGAAGTTTCTTGAAACCACATATGGAGGAAGGTTTGAGGAATTTTTCTTCTTTTCAAGAACAAAAGCATAAACGTTCAATTTTGGACTTCGAAGGTATTTGAAAACATCATTTCTCTGCAGCTCAAAAAATGTTTCCATGTCGGGGAAACACAATGTCTTCAATTGGGAAAGAATCGCACAATTGTTCTTATTTAGGGTTTGAAAATGGTTGATCGATAAAAAGAATCAAGTTTTTCAGTAATGAAAACGTGAAAAAATCCACTTTAGGATTGACTAGAAAAACCCAAAAATGGAGGAATAAAAAGATGGAAACAGGTAAGCATTTCGTGATTTCAAATTCAAAACGGATGACTCCTTTGTGTCTGATTCCCGATGCCCACGTGTTTCATCCTTTTGAACCCAAATTGCTTGTGAAAACCTTTTTTGCTCAAACTAATTTACAGGGAGTTTAAAAATGTGTTTTTCTTCTTCTTGCCTTATGCCGGAAAATTTGTCATTTTTGTCAAATTTTTTTGAAACGACAATTGATAATGGTACCAGACTGAGAACCGTAATGGAACAGTTATTACTTTGACTAACTGCATTGTTTTCAGTGTTCTGCCTCCACTTCTGCTTTACCCACTTGTCACTTTTCTGAAAATCAAAAAGAGCCCAAAACTTCTTCTGTCAGGTCAAGTGAACCTCATTGTGAATTGAAACACGTGGATGTTACAAAACTGGCCTTAAATGGCGTTCCGCAATCAAACATTCTTAGTACCTGGCTAGAAAGTCTTCATATGGAATTCTACTTGGATATTTTCCTAAAACACGGCTATGATATTGAGACAATAGGTGAGGGCACTTCTTGAAAGTGATGTGGTTTTCATTGTACCACGGACGTTTTTAAAGTCCGTATTTCCCTGAATTTAAGGGCATACTCTCCTATTTTTAACAATTTTTTGTTCTATCATGATTGCGGTGCTCTTGTAATTCTCAACACTTTATCTGGCTAGAGAGTTCATTTTCTGGCTAGAGATTACAAAGGCATAGAACCTATATTCTGCAAAAAATTCCTGAAAAGCGTTTTTCGTTCAAAAAAGGTGAAAATTGTTCCATTCTTTATGGAAAAGACCAAAATGGTAGTCAGAAAGCGATTTTTCTGCTGAGAAACTGATAAAATCAGAATTCCGGCTCATTTTATCAGATTTTGATCGGCTTCTCATTGCCTTTGTGTTGAGAGTGCCTTCCTAGTTGGGATACCCTTATAATAGGGAAAATACGGTACATCACAATCTTTGATTTTTTTTTTTCAGCTAGATGCACCCCTCAAGATCTTTTGAGTTTGGGAATAAAAAACCCTGACCACAGAAAACGAATAATGGAAGATATTCAAAATTGGAAAATAGAAGACACATTCCCCTCGTTCATGTTGAATGACAACTTAAGGTTAGAAAGTCATGCGCGTACAACATTCATGTCTTTTAAGCGATTGGTTTTGTGCAATTTCCTTATCTGAATATATTGATGTTTTCAAAAAACATAATTGTCAATCATTAAACGACATCATAAACTTCACTTGGGAAGATTTCGAAGATATTGGTGTGAACCGATTAGGGCATTTGAAACGTTTTACATTAGCGATAAGAAAACTCAAGGTAATGCATTTTGAAATAATATTGATGTGTAGCAGAACAAAAACTGATTTTCAGGACAACTCTAATAATTCAAACCCTAAAAACCTGCGTTTGTTGTCTACGAAGTTTACTTTGGGAAGCCACGGTTTACAGAAGTCAAGGTAATTCAAAAAATAACTCACATCACGGCCACAATTACAGAGAAATAGACCAGTCTCCACTAGCGACTTTTATACCCAAGACAAAAAAAAATGCCATGGATCAATTCACTTGTTTCACTAACAGCAGCTATATAGATGAAAACATAACAATTCCTGAAATCCTTATTGATCCTAGCGAACTTTTGTCAGATGATCTGCCAATAAAATTGAACTTAGTACCGACAGGAAGGATTCTGAGCAATATGCGAACAGTTGAAATAGACAATAGTGAAAAGACAAAAACTCTATCACAATGCGACATCTCGATGAATTTGACCGGATTCAATCCGCGGCTCGATGTTTATCAAAAATTGAATTCTGAAAGGTGCAAACGTTTTAAAGTGTTTTGTGATCTAATTTTCTGCTCCAGAATGTCAAATAACTCTTTTGAAGTACCAGAATGTCTACCTCCTTTACTGACCGACGATCACAAAGAGTAAGTTTCTTTCTAAAAGTTAAAGACTGAAATTTTCTATTTTAGGGAGCATTCAACCTGTTCTGATTTAGCAAAAATTTCAAAAGAACTGTTTGAAAAAATGCAAGACAGTATGGGGAACTCTAGTTCTAGGTGAAATTTCAAAGTTTTTAATATGTTGCTCAATGATGTTATTGAAAAATTGAAGTAATTGAATAAAATATGTAAATTTTTATCATCTGTTTTTTTTAATTGAATGTTTACTAGTACAATGGATATCTGTTTTGTTTTTTTTCGGGAGAACATGTCTTGGAGAACCTATGACGCGTCTACGTTTTTCCAGTAAGAAATCATTGGGTATAGCAAATTCGACTCCTTGCCAATTTATTTTTTCCCGGACCACAGGAAAAATAAAATTTAAATTCAAAAACCTGCTTGTAGTTTTTCTGTAATGGGAAAAGAAACATGACAATTAGATTTTAGTTTCCGGTAGCTGTGTCTCTCAGTACTGTTTGAACCTAATTTTTTGTACCTTCTGAGATCTTGAAGAGACACAGACAGCAAGACGAGCACACACAATTTGCAAATTTGTTCACTTGTACGACAGATAGCTTTTTAAAGCATTAAAAAGAGTATTATTCGAGAGAAATGACCAAAAAACTTCTTCTGATGGACGGATCGATGTCTTGCCAGCTTTCATCGTTTGGCTATAACGCAGAAGTAAACATCACGTTTTGTTACAAAAAGTTTAATTGAACTTTCAGGCAAATAAACCTCATTGGACGTTTCCGGCAAACTCTGATTTGACACTAATGAAAAATGTTTATGAATAGTAAGAAAAAATTTGATTTTTTTAAGAATTAACATTTTTTCTGTTAACAAATCGTAAATTTCAGTTATTTGTCACTCGACGTTAATATCATCACAACAAACACTTATCATTTTGGGAGCACAATGGATCAAACACTGATCAGAAGTGAAAAGGAGAGAGATAGGCACGTTAGACACTTTGAAGTGAGTTTTTTCCGCTTTAAGAAGATTGTTTCTTATGTGTAATTGAGAAATGTGTTTAAAGCAATGCAATAGAATCGTACTTTTTCTAAAAAATGGAAGGTCTGAGCATGTACACAGAGTTCATTGTTACCAAAAAACTTACAACGTTGTCACATCACTTGATCTCTGACAACTTTGTCCGTGTTTGGGTTTGTGGCTTGTTGCTTTACCACTGGATGGGAAATCGTCGGGCACCAGAATATTTTCCCCAGGTTTGAGAGGTGACTTGGTGACCGAGTTGTTCAAAAATCCGTAAAAGGCCCTTTTCTCCCAGTACATTTTCATTTATTTTGCGTGAGAATTTTCGCCCTACTTTGATTGCAACTTTTTACGGTTTCGTTTAAAAAATAACGCTTCAAACACTGGTTCATTTAGAATAAACAACGAACTCACCGCTTTTACATTCCAAAGAAAAAATTTCAGGAAACTTGTCTACTGTTGGAATCTTTAGTGAATGGTAGAGATTCGACAGATTGTCACATTTGGGGATCAGTCGGCACTCTGGCAACAATGTATCATGATCAGTCAGAATACAGCGGTGTTTATATGGAAACCATCGATTCAAAGGTACAAATAACAGTTTTGTCAAAGAATGCAAAACGTGAAAAAAATGTATTGAGAGAGGGGCAAGCATTGCTGCCCACGTTAGACAGCTTTTGCGCTAACTTTGGAAAAAAAAACAAACATTAAACATTTATTGAAAAAAAAAATCATGACAAACCGAGAAAAGAATAAAGAGAGGAAACAAATGAAACAGATATTTATTGAGAAACTTGTATTGCTGACCAACTAGCATCAATAAAGTTTTTTGATTTCACGATTATGAATCTAACGTCTTTTTTATTTCAGAAAACAGCTGAGAGGTATTATTTTGAAATACTTTACTTGTTTATGGAAAAAACAAAAATAAGGACGGTTATTTTCGAAACTATTTCTTCTGAAAAAGAAGCTCATGCAGCTCTCAATGCGTTAATTCAATTCCCAAGTTTGAAAGCAGTGGTCAGCTTTACCTTCCGCGTATGAAACAAAGTCAAGTTTTCATTTTAAAATCAACTTTCAGGAAGATGGACGGTTGCGTCATGGTGAGAGCATAAACGAGATTGCGGAAAAACTGAGCAGTTGTTGCCAGGTCAGTAATTCTCGGTTTGACGAAGGCAGTTTTATTTCTATTTAAGGTACTAGGAGTTGGAATGAACTGCACAGACCCCATAAATATTCTTCCCGGTCTTCAGGAATTGGAAAAGTATAGATTCCGTCAAATAATAATCTGCCCTAACTCAGGTGACAACTCGTTTTTATCGAATGAGTTAGTGATGAGAATCCATGTTGCATATGTATGTTTTGCGTTTTTCAGAGATGGAAAAAAAAGCGGTATCTCGGAATCTTTGGTTCTGGAATGGGCGATGCACGGTGCAACTGTGATAGGCGGATGTTGTGGTATTGATAACCAGCAATACGAGTCTCTGAAACTGATTGTGGACAAAGTGAATTTTGGGTTAAAATGAAAAGTGTTGCATAAACATATATTAAAGAAACTTTTATTCATATAAAGTATCATAAAAGTTTTCATTCTTTTCATATTCATGTTTCCTTGAGATCATCATTATCCGCTAAATGAGAAATTTAATTTTAAACAAAAAACTCATGGACCAGTTTTTGGGAAACTTTAACAAACAAAACATTTAGTTAACAATTTTTAAAATTCTATTTCAAACCGTAAAAGCACGTTAATAGCAAATGATGAAATAATTAGCATTCCGATAGATAAACCAATGCTGCTAAAAAAAGTGATGATGTAAAAAATGAAGTTTTCAAAAAACCTTCGGTTTATGGCAACACTTGGATAATCGTTACATAGCTGTCCATTGCACCAACATAGCTGTACTGTTCTGTTACTACTTCTACTGGAAAGCCTTGGAGGTAACAACTTGTGAGCCGGAATGCGAGTACACGATGTATCTTGAAAAAGGGGTTTTTTTTTGAATATCTGAAGAGTTAGAGCTCATCATTTTTTCGCGAAGAAATTTCCTTTTACAACTTTATGAATCTAGCTGACAGTAATGAAAAGTAATTGACGTCTTTTTTTTCAGCTAAAACCTGAACTTTAAATAGAGATTTTTTCGAGGTTTCAACGTTTCTATTTATTCCGCGTGAGAATTTTTGCATTTTTACAGTTAATCACAAAAACAGAGAGACCCACAGGGTCCCTGGGAGCATTAGCTCCCTAAGCCAGGCCGCGCTTTAATAAAAATAAAATCTTACTGGCATGGGCGGGGCCGAATAAGCCCCTACCGGGCTAGTTCACGATCAGTGATAATCGGTAAGTCTTGCCACGAAATCGGATTTATTGGTTTTTTTGAGTTTTGGACCAATTAAAAAAAATCTCTTGATTTTTTCAATTAGAGGCTGCCTGTTTTCTTTCTAACTTTCTCAAGGCAGCTCCTTTTATTAGAGGCGCTCTTCAAAAAATGAAATACGGTGATGGAATAGATGTCAAATCTGAGGAATGACTCGTTCAAAGATTTTTGAATCCAGCCTCATATAACTGTAACTAACAGCGCTCATCTTACTAAAACTCCAGAGCTTAATTTACTTCTATATTTTTTCAGGAACCAATAAAGGAGTTTAACTAGTAGCACCAAACGCGAGGGAGAGCAATTGCCGTTATAAACTCAATGATAGCTGATTAAACCAAAATCATTTCGTGTTCAATGCAAGTTCACTGCGTTTGTGTTTGGTCAGTAAAAACCATGAGAAATTTAGAAACTCTAGTGAAATAATAAATTTCATGAATCCAAATCCCATTTTTTGACAGTTTAACAAAAACAAATGAAAGAAAACCAGTCCAGAATCAAGAAAAAAAAAAGAAAATATAGTAAGGGGCAAGACCCACCAAGTACCACTTTCTGTGACCACAGTTGTAATTAGACAAACCTGAAATGTGTTGGTTCTGAGATCTTGGTGTTGATCCAAACTTAAAAACACCAGAGAAACATCCACGTATGATGTTGTTCCCAACGTGCTGGCCTAAAATAGTTTTTTAATTGTTTCCTTTCTCGCAGAATCCACTCCCAGTTCGAACTCCACTTCAGATTTGATTACATTTTTCCACTCTTTTCTTTCCTACACAATCTTAGATCATTCTATTCAGTAAACCAAGCACAATAATTCAAATCAATAGAACGTTTATAACGGTGTTGCAAAATAATATCTGCATTAGCCGGTTTCAATTTTTCATGTATGGTCAATTTCCTTTTTTTTCGGCAGAAAATATTGAATACCTTATCAGCCTCGAACAGAATAGTATACTTTGAAACTTAACTGCAGTTGTTAGTTGTGTCTTGTTCTATCGCCAAAAAGAGAGCTGAGATAATTGGCTGTGTGATTCAACACAAGAGTATGTATAGACCAAAACATCAATGCTCAATCTCTGTATTTTTGCAATCACACTGGATAAAAGAGTTTTTCCTCACATCAACAGGAAACTATGTGATAGATCGATCATTTTGTGAGAGACCTTAGAGCACATCATACTTCAGCGTTGTAAACTAGATTATCTATGACTTTCTCAGATTACCTGCTAATATCCTTGGCTCGATAACAGTTACACACATTGAATGACTACAAAGCGTTGCGCCTATATTGGCCTGGAAATGACAAATTAGTGACGACATTCCCACTGAGAATCACCCTGGATGGAATTTGGAAGCATTGATCAGTAAAGTTCACCGGTCGATAATACACCTGAAAAAAACTTTTTTCCAATGTTTTATTGTGAAGCAAGAAATTTTTGAATCTTCCGATTCCTTCTTTGACATATTTTCTTTGACGACACTCTTCTAGTCTATCCTGATATATTCTCTGAGGAATTGAAAAAGCCGTCTCTAAGTTCTGGTTTTAAAACTCTTGACAACAAAGGGAAAACTTTGTTCTCGTCGGCTCTTGTAAGGAATTTTGTGGAAATATGATGTGAATAATTTTAAAGAGAATTTTGAAGACCATTTCTTGCTCCCACTTATGCAAATGATGTTACCATTGCTTTTAAAGTCAAGACTTGGTCAGGAATAAATGCATAACTTTGTGAAACGTGAAAGATTAATGAAAGATTGAAAATATACTTTTTTTTTGAAAACGGTTATTACCGATACTCAAAAGAAATTGAATACCTGCTGTTAGTTGCGCTTACCTAATACCCCTTACGGCTACTGCACCCCTCTCCAATTTCTTTTCTACAATACACCAAACACTAAATAGACAATGAATTGTTTCAAATTATCAATCAATAATCAGTGAGTGAGAATAAACTAAAAAACTTACTTCTTCCAGATATGGCCAGTGCAAAAGAAAGTCCTCCGACATACAGCTGTAGCAATAATTCGTGTTAGAACTGCAAGTTTCTCAGTTTTCAGGGCTGTGAAAAACTGTAACCTATAAGCAGAGTGAGAATATAATACTCCAGAAACTGAACGGCAAATGGTAAGAAAACTGATGAAAAACTGGAAAAGTTGTCTTAGAAAATTGGTTTTCTGCCACAGCATCAAAAACCAGTTTTTCATGAAATACGAATCATTCGGCTCCCTAGGGCAGCTAGAAGCTGTATCTGAAAGTGAATTCTAATAAATTTTCATTAGTTGAATGTACCTTTGAATAATATTCAAAAACACTCAGAAAAAAAGATGACACAGCCTACGAATCCTCTCAACACGAAAAGCTCTGCTTTTTCACATACATCCAACAGCTGGGAGGAGCAAAGCTCTCTAGTAAGCTCCGCCTTTTTTTTGTGTTGTTACTTGTAACATTTGTCTTGTCATTCATCTTTCGACTAAATCAACCAGTGGCTGTTTTTTCAGTTACCAATAATGTGCTCTAGTCGAAACGAATATTTCAGTATAAATAAACTTATATTGTTTAACTGTAATGCAGAACACTTTCCAAATTTTTTCAATTTGTTGGTTACTGAGGTATTGATTTGGAAACTTCAGTTCTTTGATGTCATTTTCTGTCTTCTATTTAGTTGAGAAGGCTAAGTTGGTTGAGGACAATATGAAATGTTTTTTTGCTCAGTTATTTATAGGATAAGGAACAGAGATCGAACAAGAGAGGTAAAAAATTGTAGGAATTCTTCAGCGGAATGTGAAAACTTCAGAATAGACATAGAATTGAGTATGATACAACTGAAAATTAAGAATCCACTGTATCAGTCTTAGTTCAATCTCAAATCAATTTCGGTTTCAATTTATTTGTCTTGGGGAATCGTCTTCATCAAATTGAACACGTGGTGCTCGCGGTGATGTAATTGCAATGTTTTTATTTTCGGTAGCGTTCCGATTTTGAGGAATCGAACTGTTCGAAGATGTTTGTGATACTACTTTGTGCTGAGCTCTAAATAAGTGACATATTTATGAAAACCTTCTCAAAACCTCACCTGCTTGCAGCTGACGAAGGGATTGTTTTTGTTGGAGACACTGATATCCGAAAGCGTTTTTTTGACGATTCATGTTGATTATCCGTTTCTTTTTTAAGTTCTAGTTCCGCTGCCTTCAATTAGTTTCATTTTTAAAATTATGCTGAGAACTAGATACAACCAACCTGTATGTTGTACTTTCTATGAATAGGAACAGGCGGCCGAAACTCTGGAGGAACTCTGACGTCATGATCGCTTAGGAATTGATCCTCAGTATTGACTTTCGAAAGCAGTAGAGGGGCTTTCATTTTCAGCTTTTCTCTCATGAGTTTAGCCTGAACGCAGTTCATTTCAGAGTTTTAAATAAGAAATTAAATTGATAACCTCATCTGCTGACGGCCAAGGCATAAATTCAGGAGCGACTTCAGTTTCTTTTTGATTTCCGCATGATCTGCATATTTGGTAATGTATTATTGAATATCAACTTTTGAGAGGCTTCTCAAATTTTCTAACAAATCTGAGGGTTTTTTTTAATGGTTAGAGCATTCAAATATTCTGAGAAAAACACAAATATATGTACTTTTAAAAAATTCAACAACTAAACAAAACTGACTTTGGCAAAGTGCTATCTTCTTTTGATGTGTCGTACAACGAAACAAATGAATTGTATTCAGACGATTTTTTGCAAGGTGAGTTGTGTACAGGTGTGTGAACGTCAATTGGAAAAGCTTTCATTCCGTGTTGATAAGGCACACCATACTTAGCTTCAAGGTAAGGACGTAAGAGTGCTCTGCAAATCAAGCGTCATGCAGGTCACGCAGTTGTTAAATTAACAGAGTGTGTCCAAACTTGAGATGAAAACAGAATCTAAAGACTAACCTGATTTCTTCCGGAGTTGCAATTTGAATTGCATTTTTTGAAACTTGGCTGCAGCTATCAGCTGAGATGCTTTGTCTCATTTGCATGCCAGGAGCACCTCAATATGCATTCCACAATATTTATCAGATCTGAACTTGTTCTCACCTTGAAAAGAAACTGATTTGTGGATTATTGGAAGCTGTTCTGATTCTTCTTCCTCCATTTCTCTGTTTTCAATCAGTGATCTGAAGTTCTGCTTTACATCTGTAGTGTACGGGATACATACCCTAGAGAAGGATGGAAAGCCGTGACTTGAAGAGTTTCCACTGGGCTTTCGGTAACTTTTAAAGGAAAAGCAACTAGTGGTTGTTGAACTTGATCTTCTTCATCAAGAAAATCGCTTTCTTCCGAGGAATCCGAAGCAAGAACGTTTTCCGTTTCAGTCTAATGAAATAATTTTAAAACAAAAAAATGAAAATATGAACCTCGTGATATTGCCTCCATGGTTCACGCCGTCGTTGTTCAACTAATGGAATATATTCATTCAAACGTCTCTTATCGAAGTCTTTCTCTAATTTGTTTTTCTTCCCTCCAGCAAGTTCGAAAATTTTTTTCTTCTCTTCCGTTCGCTCCTGAATAACTTTAATAAAAATAAATTGAATAAATTAATCAATTACATGAACCAGTTGGGCTTGCAAATCAGTGTTGGCTTCACGTAAACCTCGCACGAGCGAAAAAAGGAAATATATAATTAGTCTGTAATCATTTGATTGGCCACAATTTTGAAAACTGTGGTACATTAAAAACAAAATTATAGGTATCACGACTCCCGGCGAAGCAACGTGGCGAATATATGATAAAACAGTTTGATCAACTCGTTTTTCAATTTCTCTTGTCACAACTGTGTAGAAATGTTGATATCTCCTGGAAAAAATTTCACGTTTATTGAACTTCAAAACACACCTACGCGAATGGCCCACACGATCTCGATGGACTCATGGAAGCAATCACAAATCCAACAGGCAACGTGCATAGAAGCAACCATATCAAAAGTATCCCAAGATAAAAATTACTCGATCTGAGAAAATTTTATAGAAATTGTAAAAAGTTCGCAAAACCTGCTAGCTCTGAAAATTTCTCTTGCGGGAACGTTGCATGTCATAACGGCCCAGCCTCGGATATACATCAAAATAATCAGCTTAATATTGTTTATCGCTGGCAACAACGGTGCAAAAAAAAGTCCGAGCCATATCATTCCTTGGTTATTGATAATGTGTAGAACGTTTTCAGCAACTTTGAATTCTCCATATTCAGGAAAAGTTGTTTCTATGTCCCAACACCACCATGATGAGCAATATTTTATCCAAAGCCCGCGAAGAAAGTCAATCACCAGAATCGAGAGAATGGTGAAGATCAAATCCATTGTTACTAGTTTGACTATTTCTTGTCCAATGATAGTTTCCCAGCATATATCGCTGCTGTGGGCGTCACCACTGCGTCGAAGAGCTGCTTCATTGGTTTGAACCGAATCTATCAAAAGGGCGTTGTAGAAAACAAACGAAACAATTACAAACTCTGAATTGTGAGGTTTTTCTCCACCTCATTTTCTGTTGATGTAACTGCGTGATCGTAGTTTGATAGGGAATTTGTAGGAATTATGCCAACATTCTGTCGGATATAAGTTGGTGAAGGCGTTTTTGTGGTATAAATCCATGGTGGTTTGGTTCTCACTCGAGGAAGCGGAGTCGATTTTGTGAAAATAAAATTTTGACTAAAGTCGGGACCACCAAATTGCTGAAATAGTTTTAGTTTGTTTTGAAACTGCTTGTGCTTACCTCTCCCACGATACCTTCAGGGTGAGTTTGGTAATTTCTTGGAGGAGGAGTGAAAATCGGTAATAGCCTTGGACCGAGCAACTGTGATTCAAAACTGGTTGAATGTGACCCATTGTGAAAAATGGCATTAGGATTGTTAACATTGAAAGGGCCGTATTGCGGTGCTACCTGTTTTAATAATTAAAATTGGATTACCGTATTTTCGGAAAAAAAGTTCTTTTTTTCTTTGTTTTAAACGTTTTTTTCCCTCCTCTTCTAGTGCTCTTATATTCGGATGTATTTTAGGCCCTATGTATTTTTCAACTCGATAACCAATCAAAACATCAATTTCTAACAAAAGATCATTGCCTAATTTGACAAACATTAGGCTAGAAATTCGCAAATTCAATGAGAACTTTCTAAAATTTTGTCTAGAATTCCATACAGTTTCTCAAAGTCGGGATTCTAGTGCCTTCCTGTTTGGAGTGCAATTTTAACATTTTTGAGAAAAAATTAACCAAAGAAAGCTATTTTCAGAATAGAAGGAAACTAAAGCTAAATAGAATTATACTTTTAGTAGTTGCTCACAGTGAATGGTGTAGTTAATGATCGTGTTGTTCTTTGAGTAACTGTTTGAAAACGACGAGAATTTGCAATTAGAAAGTCATTCATTTGGCGAATTTCCGATCTACTTGCATATGGTGCTGGTCTTTGCAAGTTCTGCAAAAAATGATCACTTCTGTTTTAAATCTTTGCTTTCTAGCTTGAAATGCGTAATGTCATTTGTCAAGTTCGAATTTGGCGGGGGGGGGGGGCT
>LR537868.1:155258-257407 GCA_900883565.2 Caenorhabditis panamensis | reverse complement strand
AAACCCCCCCCCCCCCATTTCAAACTTCGAGAATGGTAACACGCATTTCAAACTGAAAAAAAAGCACTGACCGGATTCCCCCCACCCTGTTGTCTTTTGTGTCTTCGATGACTGATTGTAGAATTGACGCTTTCTCGTTCTCGCAACGCAGTCATTTTTTCGAACAGTGCAAAAATAAGAGTAATGTAGTTCACAGTGTATAAAATGAGCACACTGAATAAGTAAATAAGTTTTCAAGAGCTTGCGGGAGGCATTCTGTCACCTACCGTCCTAAATGTGCTCTTAACGCCGTTCGTGGATGATAATTTTCCATACGCCCAATTAGATCGAATATCATAGGAAATACATGTGTAATAGTGGAGACAACCGAAGGTACTTGATTCTTTGTAAATAAGTTTCCATCATCTTGGACTTGAGATTTTTGAACAGCAAAAATAATGCAATATATCGAAAAACCAAGCATCGCACAAATCACAATGTTTGCAAATACCCTCAAAAAGTATTACTGAGTTTTAGGACTGAAGCAATTGCTTTTCTCCAGTGTTAATAGGTAAAAAAGTAATTTTAAAACTAGAAACAAAAGTACCTGAGCGTAAATTGAAGCAGTCTGAATTTTCCATGAGAATCTTTTTTGCAGTCAGCGATTGATTCCTGAATAAGTGCGAGTTTATGTTTTTGTTCTTGTTTTTAAACCCTGAGCTTGATAACCACCGCCATAACTGTGTTACTAGCAGTTTCTGAGTTACCAATAGTGTAATCCCATCCGGTAAACAGCTTCCAATTGAAAATGTACTGCTCCGCTTTACTCCCGGACAACTTTGACATTCTTGCATTTGCCGCCATTCTGTTAATTCAAAACGCAAGAATTTAAAGATAAAACTAAAATTACTTCCGAAGGATCGCAAAAAAACTGTAGGCAAATATGGTGAGTGTAACCATAAAGTAGGCAAGTGGTAGAGCATACTTGATCTTTGTTCCAAGAAAAGGGTCATCAGAATAATAACCATAGAAGAGCGGGGAGTATCTCAAATAACCCTTAAAAAACGATGTATCTTAGGCAACTTCAAATACAAAATACATCATAGTGCCATACAACAGCAAGCTCGTCAGCGTGAATTTTTTCGTTCAACGGTATTTCTTTGCGTGTTTTCGTATGATTGAGACGATCTTCGTTTGCGACAGAATCGGCGAGAGTCTATAATAAGCTACAGAGTTTTTAACAAAATATTGATTAACCTCGGGAAGAACAACAAAAATAACTGCAATCAGGGTTATCATAATATTGACAAAAACGATCCATCGAAGGAACGTAAAATACGAAGAAACAACAGATCCGAAATGACCTGAACAAAATCACTAATTGGTCTTGAATTTTGTTTTTCCAACTTTCGATCCGTTTGATTTTTGACTCCCATGGTATCAAATATGTTTTGAAATTTGAAAAACTTCGTTTCATAAGTCGTGCCCGTTTTCTCATCTCTTCCATGTAAAGATGACTACGAGAAACTTTTGATTCGTGTTGCTCCAGATATTTTTGAGCAAGTCTGAATTGAAATTGTTGAAAATTGAAACAAAAAAACCGCCTACTTCAGTGTTCGCCGTTTTCTGGTCATGTTCCATGGTTGACATCTTAACTTTCCGATAACTTCTTTTTTTTGACGAATTCTTTCTAACAAAGCCTGAATTTTTCTGTTTTTTTTTCAGGTGTCGTTTTCCCTTATTACTTGTCTAGTAAGTGGATTGCCATCCTCGTCCGTTTCTCGTTGCTTATTTTCCCCTTTGTTGATGAATGCATCAGTCTCTCTAAAATTATTCAATGTAACACACAATTATTTTTCCTTTTGCATCATGGACTAAAATTTAACTCTACAATTAGAATGTAAGTTAACAGCTTATTATGAAAATAAATAGTTTTTCCACTCAAACTGTTTTTTACAAAATTATCACAATTTGGGCCTTCAGATAAAACATAATGTAAAATTGTTCCACAGATTGTGGTCAAATATCAGAAATTCTTTGCAATTCATAAACAAGACCCGCAGAATAGATTTGAAAAAAAATTATGTTTGTTGTTTCAAAGTTGCGAAAAATAACGGGGAGCTCCCGCCGATACTTTCTGTCATTTTTTTTTTAAATTCAGGTTTCAACTAATTTTTTTATTGGTTATCAACTAATTTTTTTATTGGTTACCTATTTATCTGATATAAGCCATTCTCTGTAAGACTCGACCGATGCGTGCCCTAGGGAAAACTTTTGATGTTAGTAGGTAGTACAAGTCTAGTAGAGTGTATGCGCACCAGCTTGGCTCACAGCTCCTTATCACTTGGGCTCCGCGAGCCCTGATAGGTCGAGAAATCGAAAAAAATAAAAATTGTCGTGGAGAGCTGGGACTAATTTTAAAATTTGCATCATATAAAAGTATGTTACTGGGCAAAGTTTCAGATTTTTTGAACAAACCACCACCGAGAAAAAAATTATTTTGTAAAAAATTTTGTGTTTTTTTCAGTTTTTTCGCGTATTCCCTCCGGGCTGGATCCTTAGTCAGAGGCTCTCACCACGAAGACCTAGTATACAATGTACTCTCATCCAAGACCTTTCTATCTCACAACTTACCTAGTCGTTTCAACCGGACTGAAAGGGGTACACGCCTCAAAGTTTCATCCCCATTTTTTTTGCTGTTAGTGCTACTTTCTCAAACTTTCTTCGAAAAAGGATCTTAGTCGAGGGTTCTCACCAAGGGGATTATATGTGCATAAAACCCTTGCATATCACCTTTATTTTCACTATTTTACCTTGTTGATATAACCGGACTTGAAGGGTTTTGCGCCTCAAAATTCATACACGGTTTTTTTACTGTTACAGCAATTTTTTCAAACTTTCTCAAAATTGAGGCCTTATTCGGAGGCTCTCACCACGGAGACCTAGTATGCAGTGTACCCATATTTAAGAGCTTCATAATCCACACTTTACCTAGTTGTTTCAACCGGACTGAATGGGTCTCACGCCTCAAAGTTTCAATAATACTTTTTTACAGAAAATTGTACTTTCCTGTAATTTGCTTCAAATGAGATCCTAATCGGATGTTTTCAGCAAGGAAACTTGTTGTAAAGTGGACTCCTATTCAAGAACTTTCTTTACACAGTTTAGCTAGTGGACTCCACTATCCTCAACGGGTCCCACACCTCAACGTCCCACTACTACCATTTCCTTCAAAAACGTCTCCCCAGACATTTGTGTTTCAGCTTTTTTTTGCAGTTTTCTCGTTTTTTGTTCCGTTTTTTTTTCTTTTTTTTTGTTTTTGACTAGATGTGTGGTCCTTGCCAGCTGCCGGCTGCCTCTCAATAGCAGGAGGGGTTAGAGGCTGGTCTTAAGAAAAACAACTCTTCCCCATACTATTTCTTCTTGCTCGCAAAAACAGACCAGGCAAGGAACTACTTTTTTCTTGAAGTGAATTCCAACACGATGCGTGTCAAACTTTTCTGTGGAGTTTTATTTTGCTTTATTCTTGGAATTGCGTTTCCTAAGCCAGCTGAAACACCTGAAAACATCAAGAAGGCTTTGGCCGATGCAACTTCTCCTCCCAAGAAACCCAAGCTCGATTGTTATTTTTCAACCATACGGAGTTCACCTTTTGAAAAGTTTCCTCGCGACGGATTGTCTAAAGTGTCTACTGAGTGTCATGGCGAAGTGAAAAAGTGAGTTTTTTCTAAGAAACTTCAAGTAATACAAAAACATTCAGATGGAGCGATTTTCTAGACACGTTTGAAGGAGATAAACAGGGAGCACAGAATTAGTTGGACATACTTGCGGCTCGCGGCGCTGCTGAGTACCGGGATTATAGTGAAGCTGAAACAATGAAAACTGTTGGAGAACGCTTGGTGTGCGAGAAACATTATAAGGAGTTAGTCACAGAGTGGTACGGAACGGAGCACATTCGCAGAAAGAAAGTACAAACTTCTAATGTCCGATCTCATGGAAAGCCAACATGTGGTGTACCTTCTTCTGTTTCCGCACATCCAACTCGAGTTGTTCCTCTCGTGAACTCAGGAGATGTAGTTCTCAGGAATCAAGCAGAGAGCATTCTTCATAAACACGGCATTCATGTCCATTTTGGTATTCGTAAGTTTCATCGAGATTCTCCCATTTTTAACCAATTATTTTCAGCTGTGTGTCCAAAACACAAAAAGGAGTTCAAACTATTGGAGAGTTTGCATACCATTGAAACTCTGCCGGACTCAGAAATGACATCAATTGCGCAAAGACTCCGATCTGCTGTGAACATTCCTCAAACTTGTGACAAAGATATGATCTGCGAACCTATGGATACTACATCTGGAGCGGAAACCTATCAATGCAAAACAGATACGACTCCAATTGTTATCACATCGTTAACATCACAAATGGAGAAGGAAGTATGTAAATCACGTTTTTGGGACTGGATTGATTCTCTCAACCTACGGTATTTGAATTCGCGCAAAGTTTTTTCAAAACTTAACAAGAGGAGCAAAATGAGAAAAGCTATTTCCTCTCGTAGTGTGATGGAAGCAATGTTCTATTTTCTGGCTCCTGGATTCGAAGAAGAATTGAAAATCTTGGCTATTGAAAATAAACTAGATGACTGGAGCTCAACAAAATCAGCACTTTTCGAAGATCTCATGATTAGTCTGGTAAAGGAGTATGTCATTGCTCAGACGACAAAGGAGAGAAGGGCCGTAATGGGACTGGCAGCCAGTGTGATGAACTATCAGTCTGTACTGAGCTATTTTCCAGCGATTTCTTATTACGAGTACAAAGAGTCCAGGCGCTACGGGTTATCTTCGACGAGACAAGAATACATAGGAAAATTACGGCAAAAGTATATCAAAGATCACGTTGTAGACTTCGTAGATTTTTTGACCAGGTACTAGCATTCAGCATTAAAGAGAAATCAGTTTAGCAATTTTCAGTGCGTTAGTTAGAACAGATCTCCCCTATGGTAGAAGAGTTTTGAAGAAATCTGATGGTTCAAAAATCGAAATTCCGGATACCTTGCGTAATTTACGAGCGATAGAGGTGATTTTGTTAAAGGAATTGAACAAATAATGCTGAGTATTGTCAGATAGTCGAACTATACATTGCCATGAAAACTGAGAACGGAGAAAAACATAAACTTCTCAGCCGTTCTACATTGTTCAAAATAATAAATGCTTGCAAAGCAACTCCACGAAACGCCCAGGAGTGCGTCGATTATTACAACGTGGACGCCGCAGATGTTAGTTTTGATTCTTTAGCTAATCTGATTATTTAGAATCTCTTCATTACAGGGTTTCGACAACATTTTTGAAATAATTGATAAACTATTTTCTTTGAAACTTGTAGACGACGCCACTACCAAAAACTTCAAGAAATGCTTCTCGGAATCAAAATTGTATTTACGTACTGATTTCAAAATGCACTTGAAGAATAATTCTAAAATAAGTTATGAGAAGTTAATAGTGTTTGAAAAAACTTTTGCAGATCTCGGGGCATTGCATGAATCTGGGACTCTCAGACCCCAAAGATACTAGATTTCAATCATTGTGCAGCAAGACCTCCGAGCCACACACACATACCGACATGTGTGAAAGGTGCCAGATGACACTCGACTGCTTTTCCGAGTTTAAAGAGACTATCGAAGAACTGATCACATCAACCAAAGAAACAATAACAACAGATCCGAGTCCTCAAAACACTCTCCTTCTCTCGGATCTTCAGATGTACGCTGAAGAAGTCTCAAAAGCGGAAATAGCAGTTGAGGCTTTGAAGAAACACGAGGTAATAGCAAATTTTGATGAATATCCAGTTTAGACACTAATTTTAGTTGAGAAACAAACATAGTCAACAGCAACGATTGAAAATTATTGATGGATTGAAACCGGGAGAGGCGTTCGTCACGATAGACTGGGCGCAGAAATGGATCCCAAAAAAGTTTCGAGAATCCCAGTCCGAGTATTTCGGGAAGTCTGGCATCTCCGTGCACAGTTCTCATGCACTGACAGTGGACTCCAACAAGCAGATAAAACAGCATAACTTCGTGCATGTTCTTCAACAGGAGCTGCAAGTGAGTTAAAATTTCTGAAGATGTTCAAAAATGTCTTCTGCCAGGATTCTCCAACCGTCTTGGCTATCTTAGAACACATCATGACTGAATTGAAAGTAGCGGGGATTCATACTGTTCACTTCCGGGCGGACAACGCCGGTATAAAATAACAGATGTAAAGTTTCAGCAAACCTCAGGTTTCAGCATGCTACCATTCATCGTCCACGATTGTTTCTCTCCCGGCCCTCAGCGAAAAAACTGGAGTGAAGATTGCGAGTTTTTCGTTCTCTGAACCTCAGGGAGGCAAAGGTCATTCATTACTCTGCTTCATGATTGACACATCTGACTTTTCAGGAGCTGCTGACCGAACTTCGAGCGAATTCAAATCAAAGTTGCGATCGTGGATCTCGTCCCGTCATGACGCAGAAACACCGGATGACGTGTTCACTGGGATAACTGAGGGAAATGCACCAAAGGCGATGTCCGCGTATCTTGTTTCCATTGATGTGTCCAAAATGGCAAAAGCAAAAACTTCTATCGAGGGAATCTCCAACTACTATGATTTTTCATTTTCGAACAAACAACTGACTATTCGCAAATTTGCCTCGATAGGCACAGGTTGGACTATGTCGACAATTCCATTTCAAGGAACGACAAGCGGAATGACCATAGTGAAGTCTGGAGGGTTTCTAACGACTTCATTGGATACGTTCTGGAAGTCTTCAAATTGTCAGAAGTCGTGTGAAGAAGACGAGAATGATGAGCAGAAGAAAGTTGGAGGGCAATCGTCAATTTCGAAACAAGTGGTAGATGTTGATGAAACGATTCCAAAACCTTTGGATGATACTATCTTCGAGTGTCCGACAGATGGATGCACGGCAAAGTTTTTGACTTACTTCAATTATGAACGGCACGTTGCAATTGGGAAGCACAAGTTCCGACCAGTCAAAGAAACCATGTTGGATTTCGCCGAGAACAGATATTCGGAAAACTTGGAAGGTTTTCGCAAAGAGTTTATGGGTGGTACATTCAAAGATTCTCTTGTTCCAATGACTGGAGATGCTCATGTTTACAAAGAGGGATGGGCACATGCCGTTAAACAATGTGCAAAGCGGTACGAGAAAGAATCTGTTCAATACATCAAAGAGAAGATTGAGCTTGCGAAAAAGTCCAAGTCTAAATTCTTGCCAAAGGTGCTAGCGGAAGAAATGAAGAGAGAACGGAACAAAGATGGTTCACCGAAATTCGCATCAACTGATCTTCTGAACTACAAGCAGATCAACAACATCTACAGAACATTTGGCAAAGTCAAGCGAGAACTGGAGGCGAAAGATAAAAGCAAGACAAGTTCTACTACTACCGACGGAGAAGCAGCCCAAGAAAGCCCAACTTCCGGATCACAGAAAGAAAACTCCGGAGCACTCCCACCAAAATCAAATGCCGCTTCTCTCCTACCTACAAAAAATCAAGACAATACCGGAAAGAAATCAGCCCGTCCCAAAAGGAGTACTGATGAGGAGCTGATAACTGCTGCACTTGAAGACTTGAATGGGCCCGAATGTGATGAAGCTGACGACATACTCGACGACGTTAACGAAGAATCTGATTTCGAGAATCTGATGAAAGCTGTAGAAAATCAAAAAAACACAATTTTTTCGGAATGAGGAACGTTATTTTCACCATTTTTACTGTTCTCAAGTTCACAGCACGTTTGCTGTCGTAAATATAAAGAGATCCCAGAAACTGGAGGGAAATGAAGAAAACATGTTATTTGTAACAGCTGCGTTTTCTGGCGGACCTCCTAGACATTTCGAAACATTCATGTAGGCTGTCTTTTTGACGGAGAAGAAATAGGAGGAAGAGAGAGGGAGAATGAGAGTGAGCCTCGTTGAGGCCAGTGGAGCCTACTAGCTAAGCTGTGTAGATAAAGTTATTAAATAGGAGTCCACTTTACAACAAGTTCCCTTGCTGAAAACATCCGATTCGGATCTCATTTGAAGCAAATTTCAAAAAAGTACAATTTTTTGTGAAAAAGTAGTATTGAAACTTTGAGGCGTGGGACCCATTCAGTCCGGTTGAAACAACTAGGTAAAGTGTGGATTATGAAGCTCTTAAATATGGGTACGCTGCATACTAGGTCTCCGTGGTGAGAGCCTCCGAATAAGGCCTCAATTTTGAGAAAGTTTGAAAAAATTGCTGTAACAGTAAAAAAACCGTGTATGAATTTTGAGGCGCAAAACCCTTCAAGTCCGGTTATATCAACAAGGTAAAATAGTGAAAATAAAGGTGATATGCAAGGGTTTTATGCACATATAATCCCCTTGGTGAGAACCCTCGACTAAGATCCTTTTTCGAAGAAAGTTTGAGAAAGTAGCACTAACAGCAAAAAAAATGGGGATGAAACTTTGAGGCGTGTACCCCTTTCAGTCCGGTTGAAACGACTAGGTAAGTTGTGAGATAGAAAGGTCTTGGATGAGAGTACATTGTATACTAGGTCTTCGTGGTGAGAGCCTCTGACTAAGGATCCAGCCCGGAGGGAATACGCGAAAAAACTGAAAAAAACACAAAATTTTTTACAAAATAATTTTTTTCTCGGTGGTGGTTTGTTCAAAAAATCTGAAACTTTGCCCAGTAACATACTTTTATATGATGCAAATTTTAAAATTAGTCCCAGCTCTCCACGACAATTTTTATTTTTTTCGATTTCCCGACCTATCAGGGCTCGCGGAGCCCAAGTGATAAGGAGCTGTGAGCCAAGCTGGTGCGCATGCACTACACTAGTCCCCAACAACATTCACGTAAAATATCTAAGCTCTAGCTTTTCTCTAAGACCCTAAGGCACGGCCAGTTATAGCCTCGGTCGACCCTTACAGAGAGTGCCTTATATACCAAACAGAAAAGAGTAGTTTCTCATGCAAATAGTAATTTGTTCTCCGATTGTTTAATTTTTTCAAAAAACCTTATCAGAGGTCTTAACACTCACGTTTCTAGAGTACAGTGAAGATATTGCAAATTAACTGATTCTATTGGAGGTACTAGTCGAATGACTGTGTTTTTACGAAAAACAGTCATAAGGTCATGAAACACTGAAGCTCGACGTTGTACAAGAGGGTTGTTCCGTAATCCTTCAGGAAGAACTTCAATTCCATTCATGGCTTTGACTTTCGTCTTAACTTATTATAGTAAAGTTTTGAATTTGAATTTTGAAGGACAAAATAAAGCGGGATCTGCATAGGATGAATTCTCCCAGAGATGATACACGTCTGACAACTCAATAATAAATGTTTCCCGAGAAGAAAGATTGTGAAAGCTGCTGATCCTGAGAAAATAAGATAGGATTTTTCGCAGCCAACAATTTTTCTGCAGTTAAAAAACATCCGAATTCATTTTCTCTAACAACTTTTAAACAAATGTCAGGATAAAATTTTGAATTTGAATGTGGACCCATATTCCCCAGAGATAGTATTCTTTTTTAAAAATTATTTTGACACAGACGTAGAGCTTTGATGTTTCTTTAAGAACACAGTGATTGTGGATGAACCTATGAAAAAATGAATCTTTGAAATAATTCGCTCACCCAAAAGCATATAAGATGTCATAAAGCTCATCGTCCAAAGTCAGCTTGGATGATGCTCGTTCTCCGATTGAGTCCTGTAACAAAATACATGTGAGTAGAGATTTTTTATACTCACTAGTCATACTTGTTATAGTTTTCTCCCCATTTCAATTTTGAGAACTAAAAGCAACTTTTTAATTTTATAAAATTTGAGTTTTTATTCGTAAGATTATCAGTCCACAAAAGACCTAATATTCACCTGCTTGGTTACATCAGTAAGCTTTTCGTTGGTTGTAGCATCTTTCCGAAGAGAAGGTCTCCGAATGGTTTCTTGGTGCATCTTCACTGCAGTGGGAGCAAGAGTGGGTGCCACTATACAGGCTACACCACAAGCTATACCTCCACTGTTTCCACAATCTTAACAATCAATTTTGAAGCTATTATTGCTTTTCTTTGTGAAAGAAATTGTTTTCAGTCTGAACTTGAGTTTGGCAGAAAAAATGCTTCAGCAAAAGCTTCAAGCAAAATATTCAGCAATCATCCGTAAGCTTGAGAAAGGTTTAATTTAGAAAATGGAATGAGTCCAATTCCGAAATGCACAGAACAAGAGAAAACCATGTCCCTTGAGAAGCCATGCTCTGCCATTCCTAGTTGCTTTAATATTCGAACACTAAAATAAACAACAAAATATATATTTGCATGGTGTGAGAACGAGGTTAGTGCACGGAGAATGTCAGCATGAGTGTTGTCTGATGCATTCTCCCCAAGGGATTTTCTGAATAAGGCGGCGGATAAAAAATTTTTCACCGACTTAATGTAAGAAAGGGAAACAGTTTTTTTTCATAATTCAATTAAAATTATCCAAACCAGTTGAAATTTGAATTGGAACAGAAGCATACTAAAGATAGAAGAACTAATACAAATTAAGTGTGCGGATGGCATTGTGTTTGTGCAGCTTCATCCTATCAAATTGCTTCAAGCAAAAACAAATATTAGAAAAAAATCTTAACGTAGTTCCATAACCTAATAATATGCATCAATCAAAAATTATCTTTTTTGGTTGAATCATTAGTTAAGAGTATTCGCGATTTGAAACTCGTTCGATTGAACATTGACTTAATCTGGCTTTCATTCTGTAAAGCATCTTCTAAAATCATTAAAACATAGATACAGGTAGACGTTCTGAGAGAGTAATATAGTTTGAACGACCAGGGACAGCTCAACGTTTATCTCGACTAGCACATATCACTCATTTTAAAAGAGAAATGAATAACTGACATATTGCACCGCAATTTCAACAGTTGAGAGAACTGAGAAGAAACGATGCATCCATTCACTCACCCATCTGAGAAACAAGACGTCTTTAATTTCCGAAGTTGGTCAAGGGAGTGAGATCGATGAAGCTGTCAAGGAAAATGAGAAAGAGTTGAAACCTACCACTATTCTTCAACCGGAAGTATGGGCTTATGGTCATGGACTCCGAAATGTCGAGTTACAAACGGATTTGTGCCTGATTGCGTTTAAAACTAGACGATTTGAGACTTCTAGAGGAGCTTCTCCGTATTTTCGCAAGGAAACTCAAAGCAAATTAGAATAAGTTTTTTTCAGATGCATAGGACCTTCATGATATTTGAAAACCGGTATTTTGTTATTTTGCTGTTACCTGTCATTATTATGTCACACATCTTTTAATTTTATCGTTTTTGAAGAATAAACTGCAAACTTCTGCGAAATAAGAAAATAAACATTTCATCATATTATTTTGTTGATGCTGATTTCACCTCATATTCTCCAGATTTTGAGTTCTTATCAAGCTCATATGATGCAACGGTATGCTAACAAACATTCGAGCATAATTCATTATATGCCACTGACTCTGATAACGAATAGACAATTTCCATATTCAATTTCTTAATAGTTGGCCACTATTCCAAACTTTGCATCAAATCTCATTTGGAATATGGGAATAATTGGTAAAAAAAGGAGCTTAGACACTGATTTGTCAATTTCTGTTTCAGATACAGTGAAAAATCTGAAGCTTCGGGAATGGATCAACATAGGATTTTTTGTGGTATCTTTAGCTATGCTTATTGCAGGATCCGTAATGCTTGCAGTAGCAATTTCGAGTATCCCACCAATGCGTAAGAAAATAACAATACGTGTTCATTTTATTTCTGTTATAGCGCCTAATGATGACATACCAACAACCACGCCTACATCATCTTTCACTCCTTTAGTTATATTCAGTACATCTTTGGCTTCTGGAATAACCTGGACTGATGATTACTCAAATCCATCTACCAACGCATTCAAATCCTTATCTGGAAACTTGGAAAAAAATGTACGTGATAATTTTATCCAGTCACTAGTGTGTTGGTAATTACAGATGTCCACAGCTTGGGTAAAGTGTTCTATAAATGAAACATGTTCTTCGACTTCAGTGGTCCCAATTTCAACACAAATAAATGCGTTCACGTGAGTTCATATAAGTTAAAAATTGAAACCTAATAGAAACGTACTCCGTGTTTTAGAAAATTTCATTTTTTTTATAGTTTCCAGAATATTACAAAATTGGGACGTTCTGGGGGGTTCAGGGTTTTCTGTCAACTACTCTTTAGGGGTCGTGATTGTCATAAACCTTTGAACAGTGTGAAAACCTCAGACTCTATGCTATTTCAAGAATGATATTTTTTATTTAACAGTTGGAATATTGTTACAACAAGCCTGGCTCCGCCGGCTTGCGCCGCCATTCCTTCAGTTTTTCTAGAGTTCACGTGTTTTTTAACTCAGCGTGAATCTTTTCTAGAATTGAAGGGCGGACGGACAAACAAACAGAGAGACAGACAGAGATTTTAAGGATTTTATATAATAAGAATGATGATGATATGTAATATTCGATTCCGAACTGAATAAATAGATCTCTCGAGAAATAACTTTCTCTCAAAACATGAACTTCAGGAAAAATTTGAACGGAGTCAATTTCTTTACGCAATTTGTTTTTATCGATACCACTGCTACAACTTTTTTTGTTTCTACTGCTTTAGGCAATGTCGGATATCCTACTAACTCCTTCAGTCTGTTGATTGCTACAGACTCACTTTTCAACGTTTGTTTTGAGGCACCTCAACATCGCAATGCTTGGGCCTTGTTCCTCCAGATTTCAAGTCAACTGTCAGCCCATCTGGTAGCCCAACTGAAAGTCAACTAACAACCACGAAACCAACACAACAAGGAACCATCTGTGACGCTTCAGTTACACCTCTGACTAACATTTTTCTAGTAGATGTTTCCGATCCGATTATTGGAACGCTCGAGGACAAACTCACAAAAGTTTCAAAACATCTGTAAAAATTGGTAATAGTCCTTTTCAGATGTCGTCGTTCCTAAAGAACGCACCAATGTCAACAAACTTAAACCAGCAGAACATGTGGAATAATCAAGAGTTCAGGCTTGTTACGTATGGAGGCAATGAGGCGTAAGTAACTAATTGCAGAGATCGTATGATAATTTTGGAACACCTCGACATTTTTTCAGAACTCCACTTGGGAGGGCAAGAAATCAAAATTCCTGGAACAATCTACTTGGTTATCTCAATTCAACCATTGTTAATCCAACGCAAGCTGATGGACACGAAATGACAAAGTTATTTGTAGATAAATGTTTTTCACTTTAAGAATTTTCAGTGCTCTTCGATTTGTTTACAACAATTATTTACCCAATCCAGGAGTAGCTGGGAACATAATTATTATTGGAGATGGATTGTGAGTTTTCAACAATTTAACTTCATGTTATCCAAATTATAGTGATTATAATGAAGCTGCGACTGCGCAACCAATTGCTTCGGCATTGAAATCCAACTTCTATTATTCGATCGGTGTCATTCTCATTACTACTTCCCAAGCAATGCGGAACATGGTCAAACCTATTGCTTCAGATTTTTCGCATTTCTACCCAATTGACAGTGTTGATTACTTAAATAATCCAACTGTGCAGCAAATTCAAGCGATGTGGACTTGCGAAGCATTTTACCCTACTCATGCGCCGCCTACAAGTATCCCAACTGTTATTCCTCTCATAACAACAACGCAAACCATAACGAGCATTGCAACAACACCGACTTCGAATCCACTTTTACCACCGATTGTATCGTGTACTCTTAACATTCTTTACCTAATCGATCAATCACAGACCATGATTTTGAATGGATACACGGTGAACATGCAATTCTTGACCAGAAAAAAGAACTAAAATTCAGGCTGCTGTAGAATACGCAGTGAAATCTGCAAAGTCTTTTGCAAATATGAACCCGCAAACTACGTTTGCTTTCATCGTATACAATCAAGTCGTTGTCTCAGAATCTGTAATTTCATCTTAAGGTCCCAAGAAAAAAAAAACTGGATTTCAGGAAAAATATTCTGATTTCATATCATTCAGCAACAATCTAAGAAATGTACCTCAAAGCTTGGGAAACTCCGATGTAACAGTGTTAGTTCAAAACAAATCCTAAAATTCCTATTTTTAAAACAAGCAAGACATGTTTTTGCTAAATTTCGTGAAAACATCGCGGTACTAATTCAAATTTATGGTATTACAGCGGTTTCACAGAAGCTTTGAACTTCATCCGCTCAAAATCTAAGTACAGTGATGATTCAACTCGTTCTTTGCTATACTTCATAACTGACGGGTCAGTTTTTTGAGAGATATTTTTAAATGAATTTTACTAGCAGCATGAAGCTAGGAGACATTTTGCAGAAACGACTTCACTGGGAAGATTTCTTCAGTTGCTGGTACAACAAAGTCAATAAGGTCAGAACTTCTGACCCAGATTGTAGGAATAGGTGAGAATTCGAAAAGTAACATTTTAGCTATTTGATGATGTAGACCTAGTTGAAACGACCACAAGTAGGAGCAATGTTCAAAACGCTATTCAGTTCGGTGTTAATGATGGATTTTCTAAATCGGTTTACGTAGGCGTCAGTGAACCAAACAATATCTTGGATGACAAACTTTTAAATTCAACAAATTATGAATTGCAATGTAAAGGTACTACCGTGAAAAAAAATTTGATATGTATATTATTATTCCTTTCAGATTCAACAAATTGTTATACTGGATTGACATTTGTAATTGAAACTTCTCAAGCCGAAGGAGAAAGTAACGTTGGAATAGTCAGTATTGTAAAGTAATGTTTTCTCAAGGATCTTCTTTCAGCAAATTCAAACAGTTAAGAATATTCTGTTACATTACAGTGATGTTATATCTCCTTTCAAAATGTCAGTTTCTTTCGTTTATTTTTCTTCTCCTGACAATATGGTACCAAATCAAACTGGTCAGTCCGGCATTCTGTTTGAACAAGTGACAAACAGCTCAATTGCAATTAGTTTACTCAACGCAACAAACTTCCTTCCGCTGGGAGCTGCTTCTGATCTTGACCTGTAAACAGGTTCACTGGTTCAATATTAAAACGTCTATATTTAGCGGATTTAAATACACGGAAGATTGTCTCAAATCAAACTACCTTCAAAACAGCAATTTGGTTATTTTCTTTGCTCGTGGACAGTACGAACAACTATCAAACTGTTGCCCAGATCCGAGTGTAGCTGCAGCTTCAGTTAGACAACAAGCCAAAATTCAAGGCATTGTTATTGGGTTTGAGGTCTTCTCTGTTCTATTCCAAAATTTGTATTAAGATCGTATTCGTCGAAAACACAATTAGATGCTCTGACAGGTTCTTCCTCCATCGACGCCAATGCGATTATTGAAAATTCTATGTTGAACGTAACTTAAATGGATTTTCAGCTAATTTCCGGGTTATTTAGAATACACTAAGTACGGATTTAGCCTCAAAAAACATAGCAAGTGCAATTTTGCCTATTATTGACAACTTTATCAGCAATCAACATTGTTCTGACATACCAAATTACAGTTTTGTTTCTGAAAAGTTTCTGCCGCTTAACATTATATATGATTTCCAGTTTCTCCACCATGCGAAGACCCTATTGACGTGCTCATTATGTTACATGCGAACGATAGAACTAACTGGGATCGAATATTAAATTTCACTGCTTCCCAACTAATTCCGGACTTGCTGGGTGATACTGGGTCAGATCCACTCAAACAGCTCACAACTTCCAGTCCGATTAACTTTGCAATTATAACATATTACTACCTTGATGTAGTAACGGTAACATTAAAAAAACTTTACTTCGACAGAAAAAGTTCAGCATGCGGATTTTACATTTTTGAGAAGCAAATCTGAGTATGCTGAGTTAGTGTCTGACATACCTTTTCAAGAAACAAAAGGAACAGCCACGTTATCTTTGTAAAAAACAAACTTCCAATTCGATATTGAAAATTTTTTGCAGAGCTTATAAAAAAGCTGTTGATATTTTCAATGAAGGCAGACAGTATGCAAGCAAAAATGTTATTATTATAACTGACACAATGGAGTAATTCTCATTTATACATTACATCATTACTCAGAACTTACTTTTATAGCATCAGTGACATGGAAGATGCTTTTTCGGAACACGACGCTTTGGTACAGTTAGTTGGGGGAAACACGTCTGCGTTGACTATTGATACGAACATTATCCCGGGAGCTGATAATCAAATAAATATCAATGCACTTCAGGTATGCAAATCTGAAAAGTTGCAATTATATCTGCGTTTTAGCTGGATAGTCACAATGAATATTCGTTGAGACAAATTTCAAACTCACTAACTCGTGATACATGCATCTACAGTCCCAAACAAAGTTTGAATTCACTCAATCTTTAAATTTTGTTATGCTAAAACTTAAGATCCAACAGCAGCTCCAACTCCTCCAAGTCCGACACTTCCAGGTCCTATTCCAATTGTAAAAGCCAGAAATGTTTGGCCAGATATAACTATTTTAATTGATACATCTGTTAGTCAAACAAATCCAATGAACGATATGCTGTTTGAGAAAGTGTGATAAACATAATTCAATACAAAACTTTCATTTTCAGATAAGGAGTTTCTTAGATGGCTTACTTCTACAGTATTTCGTTGGAGAAAAAGGATCCAAATTTACAATCGCTACTTTTGATGGAGAAACGGTTGATTATTCTTGCAAGTTTGAAGACGTGAGCACCTTTTTTTGAATATGCAAACAATATTTTTCAGATCAAAAACTACTATGATTTGAGTTCATGTAGAAACGAAAAACTTTCTTTCTATAAAAGATCTCACGAGGACTATAGAAATTTAGCAAAGCGAGTTTCTGTAGCCCACGAAATTTTAAACGAAATGTTTTAGTGCTTTATCTGACATTCGGGAGAACATATATGAAAATTCTACGTCAGGATACAGAGCGTTGAACCCGAACTTTTTGATTTTGTTTACTCTTGGATTGTAACAAATTTTAGATTATTGAACAATCTAGGTTAAATTCCAGATCTTCTGAACCATTCGATAACCAACTTTCAACAATCCAGCGCACAGGTGTTCAGACGATTGCTATTGGTCTTTCGAATAACATGACTAATCAGGATCTTTCTAACTTTGCTCAGGCGACGTACATGGTGTCAGATTGGAGTTCATATTACACTGGTATCGATACAAACTACGATTTAGAAGACAGACTTTTTCAAACCACCACGAAAAAACGTGAGTTGACTTTCGTACAGTGTTACAAAATCAATCTAAGGATTGCCGACGACATCTGATTTTTTTGCAAACATTGTCTTTGTTGTTGACCAGTCGAGTGGAACGTGGCCCGACCATTCTAATATAGTCAATTTTGTGAAAAATTTTGTGAAACCTTTCTTTGTCAACCCTTCTAAGTAAGTTTGACGTGTTCTCAAAATTCACCGTGAATCATCTCAGAACACAAATTAGCATTGTTCCATTTGCTGATGATGTTATCGCCCCCTTAACGCTATCGTCATCACAAGAGGTACATTAAAAAAATATTAATATGCATTTTGAACAACAGCAAGTCGATCAATGGCTGAATGACTGGGAAAGTAGCTCGTCTGCAGGATCAAATGCCGCCAACATAGGAAACGCTATTCAATTTGTTGCAAACATGCTTTCAACTTCGTCAGACAGACCTTCGTATGTAATTTATACTGTCGGAGCAACCAAGTAAAACATTACACGAAAACGTATCAAATAGTTTTCATTTACAGCGTAACTGGAGCAGATTTATCAAAACAGCTGCTGAAACAATGGCAGCTCTATGTAGCCAATTACAATTTTGCTAACGAAGATTCTTTCACTAACCTTGTTTTCTCAAAAGAATATGTGTTTTCGTAAGACAAAGTGAATTTTTAAATAACACCACCCTTTTTTCAGTGTCCGTTCCAGCTTTGACTTATTGGACCGCGTTAATCCCATGAATGAAACACTTCCAAATCCAATTATTGCTCTTACAACGGATATTTATGAAAGTACTCAAAAATGGTGGGTAATATCTACAAAAAGATGTTCTTGCAGCTCAAGAAGGAGTCGATCGAGTAACATTCCCAACATCGTCTATCGCAGCGGATATAATCATTCTTCTCGATGAAACGGGACTCAGTGACAATGAGTTTGCGAATATAAAAAACTTCCTGGTCGATTTCTCAAAGAAGTTCAGCATTGGTCCGTTATCGACGCAGTTTGCTCTGCAAACTTATAACGGAAGAACCATACCACATGTAAGCTGTTTACTTGTTCCATTACCAAATTTAAGCGTAGGATGGTTTCCACTTGTTTGAATCCACAAACATTGATACTGTGACAAAACGGATTCAACAATTGACATTGGCAAAGGCGACTGAAAACTCAACAGACGCTGACTTGGCTGGGGCTATTGAGCAAGAACTGTTTTTCTTTCTAACAGAGGCGAATGGTTGGAGAGGAGATGTTACAACATACTCCATTATATTTTCTCATGCCGATAGCTTTTACACACGAGATACTGCGACTGCACAAACTTTGAAGAATGTGTCATTGGTATATTTAGCATAGATGGGATGTTGAACATGTGAGATTATAGGTATTTGCTGTTGGGATGAATGGTGAAACTCCCGATTACGTGAAAAATTTGACTAATACAGGATTTTATGAATATGTTGCAAATGTGTCCTTGCTCACAATCTCTTCTCCAGTTTCTAGTGATCTTCTTACTACTCTTAATAATGGTATTGAAAAATATTTTTAAACATCCGCAATTTCTAACAGATTACAAAAAGTATGTCTACCCTGAAATATACAATATCAAAGACATTGTAAAAGCAGATTTCGTCTTTTTGATTGATAATGCGTTGGGAACAAGTTACAGTGATCGGGTTAAAAAAAACAATTTTTCGAACAATATTTTTAAATTCAGGTGCAAAAATTCTTGGAAGATTTTATAGTTAATGTTGGAACATTCTCTAATAGTGGCAATGACACAAAACTTGCAGTTGTTAGCTATGGAAACGATGTGAAAAGCTTTTTTAGTTATTTTTTGAATGAAAAACTTATAGGTAAACACTGATTGGGACCTGCAGTCAGAAATGGATGTCGATTCTTTAAAAAGTAGGATCGATACATTTTTCATTGCAACATCTTCAGGGCCTAGCCACTTGAAAAGGTGAAAGGCATTTGATTCCTACAAAAGTGTTTTCTTTTTAGCGCTATCGATTCTGTTATTCTGGACGAAAAAAACTTTGGTGTTAGTTCTGACCGACCCACTTATATCATTATTATTGCTGGTTCTCCATTGTAAGGAAAATCCATGTAACTTTCTTGTTTTATACGAATACTTTCAGAATAGATCCTAAGATCGACGTGTCGACTTCCAAGCTTTTGAACACCAAGTTTTCGACTTTCTTTATACAGGCAAACTCAGTTAATAGCACTTTCTCGTATGTTGAACAGGTACAACACCTAGTGAAACATTTATGTAATTTTCTTTCTAAGGTGTTGGGAACACATTTGATAGCGGACAGAATTGCAATTGATTCCTCTTTGCAGTGGGGTAGCAACAGTATGGACGCATTATCACCATGGATTTCAAATGGTGCGTAGAAAGTGTAGTAAGACAGATTTAATAATTGAAAAATTTTGTTTTCAAAAACTAGTATGAAAAAACTTCAAGAAAACCTGTCCAGATTTGACAAAACACGAAGAAACAGTTTTGTGTGAAGATCTTTTTTTGGAAAAGTGTGTTATAAATTTCTATTGTGTTTGCACTGAAATTATCATTTTAACGTGTGCTAATTTTTCAGAATTTTCCGCATGGTTGAACACATATCCTAACAGTTAAGATATCCGAACAATAGTTTTTGCAACTTATGGCATTTTTCTTATGTATATGTATTGTAAAATGTTTCATAACTGTGGAATGATAATTTTCTGTGATTCAAAAGATCATGTCGTGATAATGAATGAATTATTTTTTAATGAAGCAGAATTTTCCTTTTAGGTCATGGCTCATTTTGACCACTAAAACTCATTGGAAACAGTCGGTTCGGAGGCGAGGGATTCTTTAGAGTTGATTTGCATTCGGGCCGGCGTTCCGCTGTCCCTTCCCGTCTGGATTCGGGAGGGGAAAGTGAGACTTTAGGACCTCTCTTTTACTGCTACTTATTTTATTCATTTTCGAAAAGAGAATAGTTTTGTAAATGAATTCAACCCGGTGTGCAAAAATAGAAATCACGCACTTTTAAGTATTGTTAAAACAATATTCATACTCATTCCCAGAATTGACAAATTAAGATAAAATGTTAGATCAGTCACAAAAAATAATTAATAGAAATGCATTCAACTATCGCAGAAAAAATAAGAGGCAGAAATTTAAGTCAAGTAATCGTATCCGAAGGAACCAATGCTTGGATCAAATTTGAATGCTTTGCGCTTGTGGCTCGAATTTTTCCCAGAACTGTAGCAACTGTAACTTTGAATACAAGTTTGCTGAAATCAAATTTTCACTCACTTCTGCATGCGTTTTAATCATGCTCTCCATATATTCGATCAACATTTTTTTGAAATCATTTTTCCTCTCATTTTCGAAACGAGTAACTTCTTCTCGGATGCTTTTACCGAGTTCAATGAATCGTTGTTCTAGTTGATCCATTTTCTGCACAGTTTCTTCAATTTCGTTCTTCAATTGATCAGATTTTTCATTCCTTCCTCCAGCTGATAAGTCAATTTTTGTTTTCTGATCTCTTTTTCTCGTCAAAAGTTGTTGAGTATCCTGCCATTGTTGCCAGGCACGAACTCTCTCCGCAAATACTTCTTTCAAAGAAGCGATGAGTGTGATGTATTCATAAATTGTTTCAGAAAATCTGTAAAATTAATTTTTGTAAAAATTCATATTTTTAAATAATGACTTTTCATTGTCTGCATCAGCTTGTTTTCCCCAAACAATAGAAACGTTCTCGATTGTATCAGTTAGCCCAGAAAGGGCTTTTGAAAGAGTAGTTGATTCTTCACAAGCAGCCAACATGGACAATGCCTAAAATTGAACTCATTGTTCTTTCAATTTTCAGTAGTTCAAAACTACTTTTCCTAGCTGCTCTCCGTTTGAGGCCATATCTCGACGAGCAGAAACTAAGTTCTCAGTAATAGAATACAATTTCCGCAAGGCCTCGTCCAGCTCATCAATTTGTGATTGGATTTGTTCAAACCAACGATCACCTTCTTCCATGTGGAAAGCCATCTTGGAGAAGACCACTTGAAAATTCTTGAAGATTTTCTTCACTCCAAAACTCGACAGAGCTGCAGTTTGTACGGCTTTGGGCAAATCAGATTCGATGGTGAGGAAATCTCGAACGTCACAATCATTACGAATGCGTGGGTGCTGAATGAGACGAGAAATATAGCGTTCTAATTGACGAGCTCGCTGAATTCCAACTTCGCGACCAAGAGAAGGATCCGAATTTGACTGCAATAAAAATGTTTTAACAGTGTTTGCTAGTTGCACACCTTTGTCTTAGTGAGAGCAGAAATACTTTTTTCCGGAGGGATGGGGATAATAGCTCCCTTACTGAGATATTTATCAACAATTTTTCCATGGAGTCCTAGAAAATCGGAAAAACGACGCCAAGTTTCGTAGTACTGCTGATTATAACCGACGACACCGTTAACCTGGAATCCAGAATGAAAAAAATTTGACAAGTCCCTCACTTCAGTTTTCAGTTTATATACAATGTAGGCGTTTATTCCTTCCCCACGCTTCTCGAAATCGCGAAGGGTAACTTTGAAATTAGTTCGATGTGGTTCCGGTGAAATTTGCGCGTAATGATTCTCATTTTTGTTTTGCATATACCTCAAGAATCATATTTTTGTTAACATAAGCTTTGTATGCCTTACTGTTCATGATCATCAATACTGTTGATCCCAACATTGTCTTGCTGAGCATTTTCATTTGGATAAGTATGCAAGCGTAATTTTGAAGGTGGTGTATCTTCGTTTTCCAAGTTGATTTCATCGCAGTCATCACCGAGAAGATCAGATTGACCCACTAGAGACCCAGTTCGACCCAAGTAGGAATTGGATACAAAGTCTTCTTCGGAAAGCATTGAAACACGGTGCTGTAAAAATAGTTAGTGTGAATATAATGTTTTCGAATAACTTTTTCAACGTAGATTCGGAGAAGCGATTTTCAAGTAAACACTATCGTGTTACGGAAATGTATATAAACAACGTCAATGAAAGTTGAGTATTAGTATACAATTAATAAAATGTTCTTATGGAATCTTTTTGAAGTGACCACCCAGACAATGAGAAGAAAAAATGAATGATTGTTTTGAAACGGTTTGATTAGTGCTGTGGTTTAGTGCAGCAGAGCGCATTTGCATTATTTCCGCAATCCGGAATGTTTCCGCATTTTTTTCACGCCAGCATAGTGATCAATTTGAAAAAAACGCCAAAAAAACGCCAAAAAATACGCCAAAAAATCATAGAGAAACCGCAACTTCCTCCAATTCGACTGTCACACTATTGAAAAAAATTCAAAAAGCGCTTCCCAAAAGATCTTTCCAAAACAGAAATAAAAAAACACTTCAAATTTCTATTTGTTGTTTTTTTCGGTTCTTTGTTTTGTTTTTCATAAACTTTTTTTTCAGAATGTAGTATTTGAAGTACGCAGAGGCAATTCAAAAAGCGTATATGAATTCTCGTTTATTAAATAACGTCAATAATGCTCTGTACAGGAAGAGTTTCCGTCATTGATACTTTTAATGTTATCGTCTGCTTCAAAATGTGAGTCAGGATTCACCAAATTGATTATTTCTTCCGGCAAGAATGTTCGATATATCTGAGAAAATAACTTTTTTTGTCAAGAAAGTTTGTCTAAACCAAATAAACAACAAGTGTTATGATGATGAGACCAGCCAGCGAAGATCCAACGATTATTGGAATTAAGTCAGTAGTGTGTTGATCAGTTGGGCAGGTTTCCTCTCAAATATTTAATTGAAAATTCTGAATAATACAGGCAAAAATTCCCATATCTCTTTCTTCAAAATGTTCTGTTCAGAAACTTCTAGTTTTTGAGGAAAAAAGTATGTTCTGTGAAACCCACTTGAACCGAAATCAGATGTCCTCATGAACGCTTGAAGTGTTGTCAGCTTAAACTTTATGCTGAAAATGTTTGTTTTTGCAGATTCGTGGGGAACATTATACTATGCGGTTGAGCCATATTCACTTTTGTCATTAATTAAATATTTTTGCTCACTGGGGCAATAATAAGAGTCATCAATAGATGCATAAATTGAACCGGCAACATCAGATAATTCTTCTGGATCAATGTGCAAGTAATACTGTTGTGTTGTATATTTTGCATCAGGAAACAAAATTGGATCGGAAGCATAATTAGCAGTAATATTGATTTGAAACAATGTGAACTCTTTTTCGTTGTCAGTTTTGAACCTATTATCTCTGGTGAAAGCAAAAATGATTTTCCATCCTGTCATCTGAAACTCCAATTAAACTTTGAAAATGTTTTTTCAACGGACGTGATCCAAATTTATCTGCAAAATTTGTGCTTGTACGGATAACCCTGCAGTATTCAAGAAAGTATCGCAACTTGACTGAGTTTTGTCTACAATAGATGATGTCGGCACACGAATTACTACATCTTTCTGAATAATAAATAAGGACAGAATAGAAACGGAAATTTACTTCACTATCTAATGTTAAATAAGTCAAATACAAATAAATGTCTGCCTGTACTTTTACACACGGCAAATTTGTAGTCTCATCAATCACCTTGAAAAAAAAGTGATATGGTTTTCTTACTAACAAACTTCATAGTTTCCTTTTGTAGCTACTGCAGAATCATTTGTAACTTGTGAACAGAGAATGGAAAAAACTATCACAGACAGTAGAAACATTCGCCAACTTTGCGAAAGCCAATGAAACAGTTAAATGGCAATGAGAAACAACAATGAATTTCTTATCTACAGAGTTTGCCATTTTATTGAAGTCGCTAATTTTTATGTGATAATTAAAAACTGCATAGATCAGGTTAAAAAAAAAGATCACAGAAAAAAACTTTCTGAAAAATGTTCTGCAATTCTCTGTTTGCACTGATAACCCTGCAGTGTTCCCAAAAATATTGTTTCCAGATTAATGATAGATGGCTCGCACCCCCTTTTTTCTTGATATCCTAGGGAAAATGAATAAAACTGCAGGTTTAAAAAATTAGGAGAATTATTATTCTCCACCAGTTTCCAGCTGAAAAAACTTAAGCTTAAAACGTTATTTGTGTTGTTCGAATTGCTAAAAGCAGCTGGAGAGTGTTTCTGGAAATGTACACTCAGTAGGAATGTACCCCAAGTGATACGCTCGGTTCTTGACGGGAGTAAAGACAAAAGATGGACCTTTGGTAGGGTAGTAAACCCACAAAAAGAAAAGTCTGCATGATTTTTCTTTTCCGAGATCTGGTCAAAAAACTGTTTTTTTGAAAAATTTTGAAACTTTTTTTTTTTAAATTGTATCTTCGTTCAAATTTGACGTTGGTAGCTGAATAAGTTATCATTCTGTGCGTTATTTTCTTGTCTTTTTAATGAAATTGATTGTTTCTGTTAAAATGATATATGAGCCAAGTTATGCTTGTCCAATGGAGAAGAAGTCTGCACTCAAAATTTCGTTCTCGAAATTTGACCGTGGGTTTTTGCTCTAACTAGTGCCAAAAAATGCAACGCACTTTTTTATGCATTTTTCTCGTTGACATGCCCCAGGGCAAATGAATATGAACTGTCAAAAACGTCAAAAATGGAAGACATTCTTAGCCTTTTTTGGCAATGTTCCTGGGTAGTAATCAAAAAGAAATGTATTATACTACATTGTTGTAGCCCTAGGAACACTCTATATGATAACAGTTTAGTTTGTAACTTTAGCTCAAACACTTCTTGTGAAACTTGCATTTTTCAAGTTTCCCCTCTTCTAGCTTCTGACCTAGTTTTTCCACGTATATACGTTCGAAAAAAGTTGAAAACCGAAAAGTTGTGAAAACTTCCAAATCATGTTTTTTTTGTTGTTTTTATGCACAATATAAGTGAAAATTGCATATCTGAAGTTTTCACAACTTTTCGATTTTCAACTTTTTTCGAACGTAAAGGGTCTACAACATTGTAGTTAGTCACTTTTTTGATTACTACTTGGGTACATTGCTAAAATAGGCCTAGAATGTCTTTCAGTTTTGGTGACCCGTAGCTCAAAAGTTTTGTAATGGGACTAAACAGAAATTGCAAAGAATTGATAGAACAAACATCTAACATTGTTGTCAAACTTTCAGAGTGAAAAGTGACTTTTTGAGCGGTTCATTTTTATTTGCCCCGGAGCATGTTAACAAAAGAAATGCATAAAAAGTACGGTGCATTTTTTGGTACTACTAAGAACAAAAACCTGTGGTCAAATTTCGAGAACGAAATTTTGAGTCTTGACACCTTCTCATTTGGACAAGCATAACTTGGCTCATATGTATATTATTTTAACAGAAACAATTAATTTCATAAAAAACAAGACAATTTTGCACAAAATGGTAGTTTGATTAACCATCAACGTCAAATTTGGACGAAGATACAATTTTTGGAAAAATAGTTTAAACAATTTTTAAAAAATGGGTTTTCGGTCAGTTCTCGGGAAAGAAGGCCCACGCAGATTTTTTCCTTTTGTGAGTTTACTACTCTGTTGAGAGTCCATCATTTGCCCCTACTCCCGTCAAAAACCGAGTATTATTATAAACCTTTTCAGAGTTCTGAACACGAAGACAAGCTCAAAATTTGAATCATAAGGAATATAGAATAATAAATTATCAATTCTACTACAAACTTCCAACTTCTGGTCCAAAATTTTTAAATCTTATCAAAAAATGCCTTTCGAACACATCACTGCTATGTATTTTTTTAGAATTGTGACCAGTAACTTTTTAATTGGTATCACACAAAACTGAATTATCTCTTGATTTCCCCCTGTCACAAGACATTCGATATTTATCTTTTGACCGGTCATTTCAAAGTTTGTTTTGTAGTGTGAGTGTTTTTTTTTGATGAATGATTTTATTTTCACGTCTTTCAAAATTACAGTGTTTTGGGACTGTTAATTGTTCTAGTTTTTCATTCCAAGTGTTATCCATAACTTCTTACTACTGTTTGTTACATTTAGGAGGATGAATCTTCAAACTTTTTTTTTCACTTTCCTTTTTATGAAATGGGTCGATTCAGCAGTGACAATGCTGCCAGTCAAAGTACGTTTTGCATGTAACTAGTTGAATTTTTACTCATTAATCGCAAATACATTAGACTGGTGAAACACTGATTCTTGATATCGGCCGCGAAGTGAAAGAATGGATACGAGTTAGAAATGGAATTGAGGAGAAAATCCAACCATGTTTAGAGCAAAAAAAAATCTGTAATGTATGGATCGATAAGGTGAATTTTCGAAGTTGGGGGGAACTTTCAAATTCAGTAAATTTGTTTCAGGAAGGGCAAGTTTCCAGTGATCGACGCGAGCACATGAATGAAAATGGAACATTAGTTATCAACAAATTCCGAGCTTCTGACGCCGGAGATTACTTTTCGAATGACGAACTAGAAAGAGTACACTATCTGAACATTCTCAAAAATTAATCCTTAAACAATCTTTTTACAGATTCACTATACAATAGATGGGCAAGTTTGGAAACTCGCTCGGTCTAGGATCTCTGTGTTCGCAATTGACTGAAAGAGCACAAAACTATTGCTCATTATTTCAATAAATAAATTCATGCGAAAAGATTGTGGTTAATCCTTTCATTCATTAAAAAAACAGGAGACGTCACAAACTAAACAAAATCCTAACCGTCTGATTCTTATGTGAAAAAATATTAAGTTGTTCATGAAAACGTGTCTTGAAAATTATCAGTTTGAAAATCCGGTTCTGAGATTTGAATATAAAACAACAAGAATCTTTATGTCCTGCTAACTTGGTTAGAGTTTTACGCTGGAAGCTTCCGTTTGGAAAAAATTTATACGAAAACACATTTTGAAAAGGAAATCTGAGAAATCAATATAATACCCGTCCCAAAACCAATGAGAGGAGAGGTCAGTCACTAGTACTCCCTCACTGCACGGATTGGTCCTATAAGATTTTCCGTTACATTGCTAACGCATTCTTTTCTGAGTGTTTCCAAAAGTGAGGAAGTTAAGGAAAAAAATAACGTTAAATTTTGAGCAGTTTTTCATTCTTGTTTATAACATCCACCAAGTTCAAAAAATATACGACAAATGAATGACTAGACCATCAGCTCCTTGCTTGACTGCAGACTTTCACACGTATTCAACATACACACAGGTATAAATTTTTAACTATTTCTCTAATTGTATGATACAGAACGATGATTATTACGGTAATTACAAATCGAATTCCAATACAATCGTGAGACATGAAATGAGAAAAATTCCATTGAAGATGCACAATGAATTTTCAAAAAAGGTACTCATAAAATAAAATAAGGAGTGAACATCTTGAAGCTGATCAAAAATTTTCAGGGGTGTGGTTCAACACATTTGTTGCCTTTTTCATATATTCTGGTTGCACTCAGTATTATTTCATTTACCAGTTTCATAATTTACAACAGCATAAGAAACAATGTTTATTTTTCTCAAATTAATTTGCAACAAAAAAAATTACAGTCAATCTACTATGCGACCGCCTTAATGAGTGGAAGCGTTCTAGTCAGCATTTCGATGCACGCTGGAATATTCTATCAACAGCCTTTTCTATGCATCCCATTTGTTGTTCTCAGAGTGAGTTCAATGTATTTGCTTTACTCCAAAAAATGTCTGTTTAAGGTTCTCGAAAGTTTCGTGAGTGCTGTTCTGTTGGGGTGTTTTTCTGTTGCTCTTTACAATAATCAAAGCAGTATTTTTGCTTTTCTCCTGCAGTGCACAAGGACTGTGGAACAATTTACTTTTTCTAACTCAAAATATAACCTTGCTGACGGTTAGTTCACATAATAAAATATTTCAAACGTGAAGTGATTTCATTTCAGCTACAGTCCAATTATGCTTTGTTTGTTGGTGTATCTCACTCTCGATTCTTTCAGTGTCTGTTTATGTGTGCAGAATTTCATTCAACTGCACTATGAAGATTGCTGATGAAGTAAGACGACGTGGCCGGAAAGAACATTATAACCAATCAACTTATCCTAATTTTGCTGATTTCAAGCTCTATGATTCGTAAATACCTTCCCACTGCTTTATTTCACTTAATGAAGGGTCCGAGCTCAGTTGAACGTTAACCGGGATGACAAAAATTCCTTAAGAACCTGCATCGTGCAGTTGAGGATTCTGATTCAGGAACTGGTCTTCGAAAAACTAATCGTAGTTGTATTTTTTTCAAAGTTTCCTTGTTGTCGTGCTTAATTAGCCCTGCTTTGAGAGTCCGCTCCATTCCACAATACATAGTATATTTCTCGATGCATAGTGAAACACATCACAGTTGCCTCAATGAGCTCATGAATTTCCAGTCGGGCCCAAACTTATCTGTTTCAAAAAGTGCCAGTTTCTGAATTGGTTAGAAAAAATACCATTGAAGCACAAAGAATGTAAAAAACGGTAGTGAAATGACTGTGAAATGAATAAGCAGTTCCCCATTTCACCCGTTCATCCAAGATTAGTTGATCATTAGATTTAATTTTCTGTAGAGAGGCCATTTAGAGCGTATAGTACCCGTTAAATGTTTTAGCACTTTATTAGCAGAAGGGAAAAGCAGCAACATCCATCATAAACCTTCGTTTTTTTAATGAAACAACATTTTGATGATATACTTCAAATATTTTCTGTAACTTGACCAATTAAGAAACAACTTTTCATATATCAGCACATACAATTTTACTATACTTTTTCCTTAAGAAGTCGCCTCTGATAGAAAAGCCTATCTGATATTATGATGATTGGGAAATGTCAGAAACAAATCGTCTTGAACTCAAGAACTCTATCTAGCGAATAACAAAACAACAAAAATTGTGGTAAAATTGAGCATACGTTTCCAGTTGCAGAATACTGCATTGTTCAGAACTACGGTTGAGTCAACAAAGGTGGGCGCAGGAGACGTTTCGGGTGGGGAAGAAAGAACGGAATCGGAGAGGTTGTGTTTTTCTGCTCCCTCGATAAACATGGAGCCCGATTCATTCTGAATTTTTATTTTTTCAGTTGTTGTGATCAATTCAAATTTGCCTCTTACTAAATATACATAGAATATTTGGAAAGCTTTTGGAGAGACTAAACGTCACTCTTTTCTACTTTTTTCTATCACGTCAATGAAATTCATTAAAACTACACTGCCCCCCAGCTTTGACTAAGGCTCTGTTCCAAAAAGAGTGGTATAAGAAGAAAGAGGGAATTCGCTTTTTTTCTGAGTTCCTCTTTTTTTTATGTTTCTCTTTTTTTTCTAAAGCCCTCTTTTTTTCTTAGATCCCTCCTTATTTTCTTAAATCCCTCTTTTTTGCAACAATGCCTTTAAGTTTAAAAAAAAGCAGAACAGAAAAATTTCGATGCAAAAACTGATAAAAATGCTCGTTACGTTCTGGAAATTTTTTTCCATTAGTGCTCCAACAAACGTTTCCACTCACTTCGTGTTCAGTGCATTTTGAATCATGACCTGGGCAAGAGCAATCACGACCCTTCCATCCAATCTCGCATCTAAAGTTTTCATTGAACATACGAAAACGTAAATAAAAAATGTACTTGCAAAATCCGCATTTGCAAACTCCATTGGAAGAACACATTTTCCCGTCTGTAGAATTCGGGCAGGAATTATTGTCACATTCGCAGAATTTTCCCGTTATCTTCAAAATCTAATACGTTTTGAACAAGCTGATCCTTACAGATGGTTTGAAACATTGACATTCGCCACATTTGCACTTTCCGTTATTATTGCACACAGGGGACGACGAATTGCTGAAAATGAATAACCTATATTTTTCGGAGCAGCCGCACAGTACAGTTTGCATTTGTTTTCCAATAAAGAAGCCGTTTCAACACCATGTGCTAGTAGTGGACATTCACATTGGTCACCTGCTCTGTTTGAATCACAAATACATTGCCCACATACTAAGTGACCATTCTGATGACACAGTCTTGATTTCATTTCCTTAAATCCGTGTCAAATGCAATAACTTGAGTCAAGACCAGTTTACCGGATGCTTCTCACATTCGCACCCACAAATTGTTGTGACATAAATGCCGGCAATTGTACGTTGCCCCAGAACACCAATAGATAGTGTAATGTCCCCAGTACTCGAACAAGCATCAACAGACAACTGGAAGTTTGATATTTCTACAAAGAGTTTAATATTTAACCAAGACTTACTTCAACTTTGAATTCAATTGTCTGATTGTTCAGAGCACGGCAAGATTTGCCTTCTTTCAAACCGCTGAAAACCTAAACTTCAGCTCACTTAAAACTTAGAACAAACCCATCACAGGAGATAAATGTCTTCAACTTCAGAGGAGAATTTCGGAAGTCGGATGTTTGAATTTCCATCAGTTCGGAATCTATGTTCTTATAACTTGAGTCAATTCGATGCATGTACTTAAAATCAATGGAAGCCGAATGACCTGAAATAGCAGAATTTAATTCACATCGCAGTTTATTTTGGCCACGGTGGTGAGACACCGGGACCAGAAAAAGTGCTCTAAAGTATTCGTCTTCAACTGACTGTTCAGATATTTCACGTGGATTTTCTGGTCAAATACTTGACCTCTCTACAAAATTTACATTAAACGGTTAAGTCATTTCTGAAAAATACAGTTACATAAGTTTTTCAATTGAACAGTCAAAGGGAAAATAGAATACCAGGCATAAGGCGAACGGAGACTGCTTGTGGTTGTAGACGTACTGTGGTTTTACCATCATGCTGTTTTGTTTCGAGTGGTAAATTCTGCAAGGAACAAATCTTTAAATGAGTTATTGGAAGTAGAAAAATCAAAATTGTAGAAATTTTCACCTGCTGCAATTTTATTTCAGTTGCTTGTGGGGAATAGACTAAGTTAGATAAGCATGTTTCGTTTGTGAATCGTGTCTTCAACTGGCAGCGATTTTTTGAAGAAAAGTGCTAAAAAAACTGTCTTGGAGATTTTCAACAACAACCTACTGGGTCGATGCACCACGCACAGTCAGAATGAGTTTTGATACACTGCCCACAGCTCTGCTGAGCATCGGACCTTTCACAAAGAAACTCCATTGCTTCGTTTGCAGATGCAGATAAACAAATGATTATAAAAAATTTGATACACTTCATTTCTGCAAACTTGTTTTGCAAAGACAAAAAATACATCTTAACAATGATTTCTACGTTTTCTAGAAAGAAAAATTTGAGAACATTGAGAGAGTAATAAATAGACGCGAAGTACTAGGTAAAAGAAGCACAACAGGCGTCGGACATCTGGCGTGGCAGGCAGTAAGGCAACAGATGCCACATTCCGTCATATGCCAGCCAAGCAGTTTCTGCCTCGGAGGCATCTTGGGATTCAGATAATGTTATAAAACAAACAAATAATGTCGGATACTTTTCTAATAATCAAAATATGTTCGACAGTTATGTATCACAATTGACGCGATGTTGAAACTAATAATGACGTTCAGATACACGGATACTGTATTTATCCTTATAAGTGATGCGATACAAATCCCAAACGCGTTTTCTGGTCCGTTTGTCCACTTTCAACTTTTTATTCTTCTGAAACCAAAGCTTTAGACATAAGGAAGGTTTGATATTCGTTTCTTCTTCAAAGAGTAGTATTTGTAAACTTTGATCAATCATAGATTGCAATGAGTTGTAATGAGTAACTACTCTCTAATACATTAAGAGCACATCAACGTACCCGAGAAGGATCTATTCGTGTTCTGGATCGTTTAGACACATTCGATTTCTTCAAGCAAACGCTATTTGTTGTAATTTTTGAGAGCACAGGCCCGTACGGATAGTTTCCACCAATTCTTTTCACGCTGACAAGCTTTGCATCCTTAGATTTAAAATTAACATTATTGGGAAACAGATAAACTAACCATGACATTATTGCAAAGACCTTTCGATTTTAATTGTAAGCTTATAGTAATCGGAAATTGTTTTCTGTAAGTCATAATTGAGTTTATCACGAGTTTAAAACAGCATATACACTACTAAGGGATTACTTTTCGACCAGTATGGTCGATCGTGGCCAAAGTTTAACAGATTTCCTTTTTGTTTTTTCAAACCATAGATGTTCCCACGGCAAACTGTAAAACCATCTGTAATTTTAAAGTCAATAGTTTTATGTTTTTTTTCTGCAGACAAACCACTAATCCAGCTTGAAAAAGCCATGACAGAGAAGAACACCGGAAAGTTTACCATCTTTTGAAAAAATGACCTAGAGTATCCAGAAACAGGAACATTCACAAGACGGGAAAATTGTGGCTAATGTAACAAGTTTACCCGTCCATCAAAATTGACATGCAACTTCTCCAATCGAACTTGGAATGTGGTTTAAAAATTTGCTTTCCGTTTCGTGAAACAAAAAACTTAAGTTGTCCAGCTTGATAGATATTCCTGCTGATCACTGATGAGGTACAACGGACCACACCAACAACATTAACCACCGTATTAACTTGGATAGAAAAAGACCCCATGAAAGTTTGCATAATTTTTTTTGAAAATTTGTGATATGTTCATGTTAAATTATTCTATCTAAATACTTAATCAACAAGAAGGGAAATATCGAAAATATTGAGTCTAACTCCGATAACAAGGTTGGATACTTTTTTATTATTTTAAAGTCCTCTTAGAGTGTTTTTTGGTGAGCTTCCGCTCAATATCCTCGACAAATTGAATAAATTACAATTTTTATTATGGAAAAACACTTAAATTATTTGCAGATGTTTTTATTTGTGTGCCGATAAGAACTTTGATCGCGAAGACAGTCGTCATGGCGTTTATACTCCAAAACTGTGTTCTGTGGAAGTTTCAAAACTTGGCGAAGAGTCTCTCGGATGCGATTAGTTACAGGAATCTCATCAGCTGTTCTGGAACAAAAACAGCGGCGGTTAAGTTTGATAGTCTGATTAATTTGAACTGTTCAGTAAACATACTTATTCCAGAGGGAAATTATATCTTCCTGATTCCGAATTGAACAAACAGCACCACAAAGTTCATCTCCTACTAAAAAATGTTCGCCAATTATTGCCATGAGCAGATTTTCCCAAATTCGAGTCGATAGTCCTTTTTTTAGTCGAATAATCCATTTTCCGCCTTTACAGTTTGCAGGATCTTCCCAGACAGGTTTTATACCCGTTTTGAAAAAGTGTATATCTGCTTTGTCGCACATATCTGTGAATTGCAAACTTGATCAAACTTTCAATAAAAACTTACCAGTGGGGCGTTTGAAATGAACCATAACTCCCCAAAATTGTTCCACTGACTTCATTACACCAACAGGTTGCACATAGCTGGCATAATCTTCCGGGTCAAATTTTCCTAATGGTCGTATAAAATAAGAAAACGTATAAGAATGTTGTAGCCGATGTTCACCAGAGCCAATCGGTTTCTCATTCTTAAATTTGTAAACTTCCGATTATGTAAAGAAAAATGACTGATTACCAGTAGAATCGAAGCAGTTTTCGAGACTTTCTCCTTTTCAGAACGTTTGGAGGTATTGTCTGTTCTGAAAGCCATGGAGATATCCGTCTGGGTTTCCACTGATGTCTGTAAACTTCAAAGTGGATATTGTGCAGTAGGCTGACCGCAGCGACACTTTCCTTCTTTCCACAGCAACGTACTGAGAGACGCAGGTTGTCAGAAATTATTGATCGCAGAGAACAAGGCGTTTTAATATTAGTCTTGAAACGCGAAAACATAATTTACTTATTTTTCAAGCTTTCTAAACAAAAAAACACAGATGAGAATCCAATTCTTGTTCTAAACTACTGTTTTGATATAAAAACAACAAAACAGTAAATAGTCAATAAACAACATTTTCAGGATTTTGTTTACTTTTTACTGAAAAAATGTAGCATTTTCTCAAATAGATTGAGAATACATATGGCAGATCAACTATGCCTTGTTCTGTTTTCTAGAAACTTTCAACTTGGTAAATAAATTTTCATTTTCCAGGCAGCTTTTTGTTTTTTACTAAGAAAATGATTTTTACGAAGTCTTCTTTCAAGAAAATTATGACACATATTTATCAAATTCATTCCATGCTAATTTGAGTTGAGAATCATTCTTTCAAACAAAATCATGAAAAGATGAAGAAAATCAGTAAAAACGATAAAAGCCAAATTTTGACAAGGTCGTGATATCCTAATAGACTATAAAATAGTTTTCATAAACTCAACAGCAGATTTAAAAATTGTCCAATAATATGCATCTCTTCCCGTTTCAATCCGTTCTCCTGCAAATGTTTCGACAAACTGCAGATTAGACAACAAAGCACGAGGGTTTGCCTGTAATTTCATTATACTTCTCAATTGCTTAATTGTTGCTGAACTACCTTGATAATAACAAAAACTAAAACAGGGGTCAAATCATCAGCGGATGCTACAGCATTCTTAGATGACAAGGCAATCAGATTATTGATAACGTCACAACAACGAACAATGCAATTCAGTTTGTCTTGAGCTGTAACATAAATGTCCAACATGGAGAGTTCAGCTTGAGCGGAAGGCCATGGAGCTTCTCCGTGAAGTCGCTTTAATGTAAGGAAATTTGATAAGATGTGCCAATGAATTTAACGAACCGTTGGAATATTTAGGTAATAGTTTTCATGAGTCACTCCACAAGAAAAATTTGCTATGGTCATTCGCAGCAATCTAAAATCTTGTTTGTAGCGGATAACTTGACTGGTAAATCTGTTTGAACTGATCTGATGACAAGTATACCGTAAACTAACTGTTGGTCTCACGTCTCTCACGTCTATTCACGTCTAGTAAGACATTTTGACGAAACTCACTTGTCTTTATGTTGGTCGAGGTCTTTGTTAGGATAGAAAGCTGCATCATAAACAGAAAACATTACATATCTTTCAATCGTTGTCATCGCTCGAAGCACCATAGTGTCAGAGGCATACTGAAACTTTCATACTTTCAAAACTTTAAATAGGGTATTGCTTACATTCCAATCTGCATTCAGAAGAAGTCGCTGCTTCAAAAAAGTCAATAAGTTTTGCAAGAACTCGGCCCGCTCGTCATGAGTTTCCAGTACTTTGAATTCATCATAAAATTTTAGAACTGCGGTCACTTCTGGAGTTTTTCCAAGTTCACTTTTCGTGTGGAATCCCGTTTCCAGAAATGTTTTTGTCAGAAAGTCCACAATTATTTCTTCTGTTAATCGTTGGTTTCTGAAATGTTTTATTTTCGAAATCTTTTTTCTTTTGACTAACAGTAAAACTTTCTGTTCCAATGAGGAAATATCATTTGTTTTTCTCATCAATCTAGCTCTTTCCTCTCGCATAGTCACTATTCCAGTTTCCTGTTGATCCTCCTTCATTTTCAAATGTGCCATGAGCAAATCGATCCTGAATATCACTGTTGAACACGAAAAAGAAGAGCGTGAAGTTTTTAGGTATACCCATTGTCGTCGAACAGTTCAATGCAGCGTTTGACTTCTCTTAGTTGAGCAGCCTGACCATAGTCTCTTCGGTGCTCTGTTTCGACCAAAACGACATCCAAAAATTGATCAAGCAAACACTTTTTGTTTTCGAACTCAGTCTGTGGGTTTTTCCGTCTATATCCAATTTGTGGCAAATAAGAAACGTTTCCAAGCACGGTTAATATTTTCCTGACTGTATCTTGGAATGCACTGAAAACTTCTTGTAGAATGGGTACAATTGAAAAAAGAACCATACCGACATTCAATAATTTTATCAGAGGAATAATACGGCTCAATCAGTTCCTGCAAATTGACTAGAGTCGCTAACGCAATCAAAGTTTGCTTACTTTTTTTAAAGGCAATTCCGGATTAGCCACAGTGGTCAAGCTTTTTGCATGTGTCCTGGCTGAAGAAATGGAAGCATACTTAGCTAAAATATCGTCAGGCGGAATTTGCGCAGTATCACATAAAGTTTGTTCACTGTGGCTTGAGATGATTTCATTATCCTTGTTAATCATACTCCCACTGCGTCGGATATGTCCACGGATATCAGCAAGAGTATTTGATTGTGATATTCCTGGAATAAAAAATGTAGAAACAAGGCCGCCTAAGAACGTTCATAAATTTTTTTGCAAATTTTACCTCTTTTCATCAAATCGCCTAAATGTTTCAATTTCGAAAAACTCCTTTTTGGTCCAGAAGGTTCCGAAATTTCATTGTCCAAAACTCTTTGCGGACAGTCCTTTTCTTCATTTTGGTTCCGAAGTTGCAGTTCTCTGAAACAAAAAATCTGAATCAAAGTTCACTCCCCATATCTCACGAGTGAGTACACACAGAAGCTGGATGTTCCGCTTCATTGAAGGCAGATGTTTCCAAATCAGCGGGCTCACTAGTCATTTTTGTTGTCGTGCCCTCTTTATCAAAAACGTGTATTTCATTAGCGCTATTTATCAAAGAAAGGCCTTGAATTAGTGACTCAGTATCTGCTTCTGAACAGTTGTTTCTGAAAAAATTAAAGTCAGCTAAAAATTATTGAGCAATTGTTACATTGAGTAATCAACAAAGAACAAGTCGAAATTCTCCTTTTTTAAAATTTCCGTGTCGGTTATCTTTGATTTCAGGTCATCAACTGCTTGATTATTTGCACGTTTGAAAGAAAGTTGAACTGAAAAAAATAGTTTTTAAATTTGATTAAGTATTTCAGATAACCTTTTCGGTGAATGCTTTGAATTGCAGAACGAGATGTGAACGTTTGTTGGAGAATTTCACTTTCTTGACGAGGAAAATTTGAGATCAAGACTGTTGGCAGTTTTTTACAGACTTTTAACAGTTTGTTCTTGAATTTCTTTTCCGGTGAAGTAGGGCATGAAATCAATCTAATCTGCAAATTAATACTAGTTGATTGTTCAAGTTTAGTCTCTAACAATAGTGTTGACGTCAGCTACCGACCCTACGAAATGTGGTTTGGGTGCATTATCCGACTGAAATTCTTTGTTAGAAATTAGGGAAATTATTTCTACGTCCGGTCCTGGTTTTTCCAAAAGTAATGAATCCATCATTTCCGAAATAATGTGAGTTTTCTGCAACGTGTAATCTCAGGATTCCTGCTGATAGAATATTTTGTCTTACTCTGCATTGATTCAAAAACTCAGTGTACTCTTCTGGGGGACTTTCATACTCACGTAGTGATATCATCTGTATTATCATTGCTATTTGCACAAGATTGTGGTTAACAATGGAACCGATGCGGACGTCATTGTCAACGACTCCAAACCTTTGAGGACTTATAATTGCAGGACAAATAAAATTGGAAATTATCATGTCTTTGCAGGCATGATTAAGCTAAAAACACGAAAAGTTATACAAACTTTTTCAATACTCCGCTTGCCTCAATTAGGATTGGATCACTCATTTTTTTGCACAAAGAACAATAAACATCTCGAACAATCCAATTCAAGTTTGGAGGTAGCATTGGCAACGCTTGTGCAATATCTGAACAACTAGGTTTTTGAAAAAGTAAAAATATATGTCTTACTTTCTAAAAAATTGTCAACAAGTTCTACTAACTTCGAAACCACCAATGCTCTGTACTCTGGTAGTCGCTCAGCATTCTGGTTGTTATCTCGTAGGAACCTACTGGATGACTGAAACAGCAGAATAAATAATCTTATTTTACTAGGGAACCTTCTATACACTGAATTTCAGATTTACTCCAAACTTTTTTCATGAGTACTTACCACCTAGGAAAAGTCAGAAAAATAGTTTTAGAAGCATTTTTGACCTGAATTTCGAAAAACTCCTGAAAAAAGTTTGAAGCAAGTCTGAAATTCAGCGTATAAAAGGTTCCCTAGTTAGTCGAACAGTTCTGACTATCCTACGAAATCTGGAGCACAACGGTCAGCCACCGCTAAGATCAAGACACACATGACGGCAAACAAACACAGACAATTTGTCGTTTAATATTTGTAAGGAAAAGGATGTACTGAGTTGAAATTTGAATTTGGGGAATATAAAATTCCGAAGCTTCTAATAACTAGAAATTTTCGGTTAACGAATCTTAGGCGGTGATTGTTTTTTTAAAACAACATTCATTTTTTAGAGCAATCGTTGTTCTAGATGAAATAAATAACGTTGATACTTTAAAACTGTCAACCTGCTTTGAATCAATATCGAGCCAAAAGCTACCCAGTTGTATTACTTCCAAAACACTACGGCGAAGAGCTTTGTTGAGATAAACCTGAAATGAGAATAAGTTTTTAAACCCACAATTTTTGACTGACTATTACCATTGATGAATGCATTTGTTCTACGAAATGTTTGTAGAAACGAGTAGACATTGATGTTTCTTTTCGCAACATTGTTCTCATTTGATCATTGTATTTTAGCAGTTGATTTTTTAGTAAATAGCAAACAACCTGAAATAGAAAATTTAAATCTTATGCTCGATGAAAATGTCTAGGAGACCTGTGCCAATCGAAGTTCATCTTCTGGATATAACCCACAAGAATACACCATATGAAACAAAGTTTGAATGACAGTATCATTGAGCGTGATCTTAAAAGTAAATTACTGAAAATTTAGTTAAAAATATAGTTGTATGAGTCTTTCCAACTTGAATAAATGACTAATGTGAGACTGTTGATAATATAGTGTTTGAGGGGTTCTGCAAGTTAGGAAAACAAAAAACCCTCCCGAAAATACATTCCAAAGCTCAGAAATCATATATACATCATTTTTTTGTAATTTATGGCAAGCATGTCAAAAAGTTGACAACGGTTTATACATGCAAACTCTAGCTTAAGTTGGCACCTAATTTTGGAGATGCACTGAAAACAGAACAATATTGTTTTGTAGGCCGACTCTGAATCTTTGAAAAGGTGTGGCAGAAAAAACTCTCCCGGCTGTTATTTTTTGTTTTCCTAGTTCTCAGAATCTCCAAAAACAATATTATCAATAGTTGGAGTAATGTGTTTATTCAGATTCAATCCCTGGCTGAAAGTTTAGAAGAACCAAAAAACCCAAAATATGATTTATTTTTGTTTGGTACTGTAAATGCAAGCCACTCAGTTGGTGAGGACGTCTGTGAAAACTCATTTAACTTACATCATTCTGGTCGGCATCGCTCAGTAATTCAGCAACAGACAAAGGCTCGTTATACAAAATTGTGAGAAGTTGAGCGAGATGAGAGAAATGATGACCACAGTGTCTAAATTTTTTTAAAGACCAAACAAAAAACCAAAGAATAATACTTGTATGCAGGAAGGGCTTCTGTGTCGTTTATTGCTTTCAGTAGTCTACAAGCCATTGTTGGATCCAAACTTTGATTTTTCAGCTGGCGACCAATACTCTACAACAATTTTGAAAAATTGCCATTGTTCCGTTTTCTCTAAAATGAAATTGGTAAAACTGACATTCCAACACGAAATTTGCCAAGCTCTTGTGAGTAGATTTATTGAGCTTTCTGAAACTTCCTGTTTGTGCCTGGTCAGTGATTCCATCTACAATAATTGTTTTGAAGGCATTAGATATCAAAAAATTACCTCGGCATCAGTCAAAAGTTTCTGATTTCGAATTGTAGTAGCAAGCTCGTATAAGTGTCGATATTCATCTTGTGATCGTATTTGTTCAATAGCACTAAACATTTTAACCACTAAATTTCAATCAGTAGATTTTAAATTTTCCTAGTATAGAGAAATTAGTTGTCTGCAGTTTGGCGTATACTTTAACGCATCATCTGCACCCTCGGCATTATTCTTTCACCAACCGGTTAACCGGGTAACGTTTTTCTTCTTTCCTAACTGGGCTTGCTTCCTATTAGATGAAAAAATTATTTTCAACGTGGGAATACATTCATAGAACATGAGATTGTCCTTCCTTCCAGCCTTCTCGAAACAAGCTGAAAAATATTGGAGGGAAAATAATCAAACTCTCGAATCCTAGATTGAATATTTGGTGCAGTCACGCGCTTTGTGAAAGGTTTATCTGAATTTTTTCTAAATATGAAACCATTTGAATGACTAATCTTCGAGAAAAATGCCGAGCACCGACATAAAATTGGACATACAGACACAATGAAATTTTGAAGGAGGGTAACATACTCAGGACTTTGGATGATTGCAGGATGCTTCTGTATATTGTATATGTTACTTGTTTGAAAATATGCCAAGCTTGCAATTTGTTTCATGCACAGCCGAACAGTACGGATGTTAAGGTTAAAATATATTTTCTAAAAACCACTTTAAGATAGTTTTCAGTTTTCGGGAAAAGGATTACAGATTGGCATTCAGTACAATACCCATCTTCAAACAAGATTAAGAATCCCAAAGTGCCGCTTATTATACAAAATTACAGTCCCTGAAACAGTTTACATTGATGAACATAAGTCTGCCAATAGTTTGGTTATTCTCTCGTTTTTGAAATCAGTTAAGGTTGAAACTGGCAGTTCCTCGTTATGATGTCATTCTTCCGCATTCTGCAAATCAAAAAAAAGAACAATCGGTAAAAGTTGATATTAAAAAATGGAAATCGGTATCGTTAGGCATTTAATTAAAGTAAACGTGTTGGGATTTTGAAAATAATTCACGTGTTATTATTCGTAGATCTTTCAAAGAGATTGAAATTGCAAGTTCTTCTGGGAACTCTCTTTTCACAAGCTGTATGACATGAGAAAAATTAAACTGTTCCATTAACTACTATTATGGTGATTTTGTTACAGTTTTATTTGTTGCGCAAAACTCCGTTTCTGTCTACATTTGTGATCAAAGATAGTATTTATTTCAACTTGCACTTGAAACCACCAAAAAAAGGTATGCAAACCGTAGCCACATCCAAAATTGATTCATATTCAGGTAATTCTCACGCGATCTATTTAAAACCTCCTTCACTTGCAATCGACTGCACTAGTGTACAGCTGATAAAATGCGGACTTTTTTCAACTGCCAATGGTAAAAGTCGTTTCTGAACACTTGTACAATTGTACACACAGATTCACGGTTAGCACCAAGGTCAAGTCAGTGGGTGCCACTTCACCTTTCAGAAGAACTTCTTTCCATTCAGACATTCCAAAGAATGGAAATATCCGATAATCATTTATTTATCTCTTTTTGCATTTTATTTATTAGTTTAATTACTTCTTTCTCAATATTGATCACATAAATGTTTCATTTTTTTATTCGAGACACAAGTTTTATTGCTCGACTTGTTCACCAGAAAAAAACTTTCATATTTGAAGACACTGTCCGTTTTTATTTGAGTAAATTTATGTGTATAATTGGGGCTGCGAAGGTTCACAAATCACAAAGTACTGAACCTTTCACTTTCTTTCCGCTGTGTTCTCTTTTTCTCTCTGTCTCTTCTGCGTCTTTTGCGTTGATTGCTAACTTCTCTCTTCTTCTCATAGTCTATCGGTTTTTACCAAGCATAAAATATCTGGAGCTTTTCACTCCTATTTAAAATTTGAATAACTTCAAAAAATCTTTATTCTTCCAAATTACATCAAGAAAAGGAACACCCGTTAATAAAGTTTGCGAGGTGACAGAGTATGAATTTGATTCTATCAAAATTGAGCTTCAGTGCTCTTATCATTATGAGTTTTTAAACGTTTATTTTGTCAGACGATTTTTCATTACTTTCAGAGCTGGGAATCGCAAGAACCAGTTACACCTGTCGCGAGTTTATTTACGAGGCGCCTTGAGGGTTTGCTTACCTCTTTTTACCGACATTTTTTTAAGCCAAGACGTAGAAAGAAAACTGAGGTCTCGATTTGTTCCCATCCTATTTAACTTGAACCTTTTTTTTCTTCCCTGTTAAATGCTAGTACAGAAACCTGTAATTTTTAAGTTTTCAGATTTTATGGATTCTCCGAGAAATGGAAAAAACTGAAATGCCGTTGGAATTTGAAAGCAGCTCTAAATATGGTGAGATTCGAATGTTAGAAAATTGATCAGAACGCAAATAGTGTCATAGTGTCCAAACTATGATTTTATATTGAAAACTTCAACAGAGTTTCAATAAAGTCAAAAATAGTTTTCGGGCCTAGTTTTGGACCGGAAAAAGCCAAAAACAAATTTTTTCTAGGAAGTACTGATGGTCATAATCTTCATTTCGAAAAAGATGATCATCCACCGTTAGAGAACCGCCATTTGAACATGATTCACGAAGAACTTGAAAAGTTGAACATATCTACAGATGTCATCAATAAAATGGAAGTACAGCTGGATATGGCACGAGCTGATTTCAGGTAATATCACTTACTTCAGTCATTTTTTCAACAATTTATTTGAAGAGAAACACACGTCCAGTGGTCCGAGAAACTGAAGGAGCTTTCAAAACAATACTCGAGTCACATTGCGAAAGCTCGACCGTTTTATGAATTGAAAATCAAAGTATGAAGAAAAGTTTGAGCGGAATTCACTTATTAAGATCCTTTATTTGAGTTTTCCGGAGTTCCCATGGCACGTGTGTCAAAAGTTTCCCGATCTGGTCTTCGTTGATCCTTAGTACAATAGGTATAAGGTAAACACTTCTTGGAAATTCTTCGAAAAACCACAACTGGGTACATGTCAATGCACGTCAATCCAGATCGGAAAAACTTTTGGCACTCACGCCAAGCTCCTTTAAAAAATGTCCGGACATTTCAAAGAATGCATCATAAAATCCCAGGAAAGAGAGCTTCGTGAAGATTCCCAAAAAGCTGCTGAGAAGTTCGAAAGAGCTACATCTATTCTTGCTATTGCCAAAAAACAAGTTTCACTAACTCAGGATAGTCTCTCTCGGCAAACATCCGTGCTTCCGGAGTGTTTGGAGGTGCGTTTTTTCTTAGCAAAACGAAGCATATTTAAAAATTTAAATTTTTGCTGAAATGTTTCATTTGATAAGAGTGGTCTTCGCGGTAATTTTGATTTGTTCTCTCATCAAATAACAGTTTTTTACTTTGAATGGGAATGTTACTCTCATCAGCGGATTTGAGATTCCTAAAGCTGCTGAAAACATAGAAAATCAACCGTTTTCTTTTAGACAAGCACATTATCAAAAAATTTTCTGTGTTTTTTTGTCCGAAAAATAGTTCTTTCTTTATTGAGCAGCAAGAAAGCGCACACCTTCACAAATAATCAGACAACTTTAGGTTTTGAACCACCACATCCAAAGAGTTCGAGAAATTGAAGAAGAACGTTCGTCAGTTGAGGTTTTACACGCATCTAAAGCTCATGCAATGCTGCACCTTGCTGAGAAAATTCGAGTTATGGAAAAAGAGAACAGGTAGGCTTTTGCATCTATACCGGTTCAAGACGTGTTTTTTTCAATTAAGGTCGGCAATTAAAAAGTCTCGGCTTTATTTCGAGAAAAGACTAGAATTCACGAAAATTTTAGAAACGCAAAAGAAAACAATACTTTGCCTGGAAGCAGAAGTAAGTTGTTTTTTTTTTTTGAAATTTTATAGTTTTAATTTCAAGGTTCGGCAGAAAAAAACCGATTATACAACTTCACTTCGGAATTTAGAAAAAATAAGTGATAAAATTCACGAGGAACGATCAAAAGGCTTCACAAAAGATGAGGATTATGTCACTAGAATGACTGAACATTTTCAATCGGACGAAGATATTCCTAATAATCCACCTCCATATGCACCTACAGCGCCACCACCATATGAAGACAAGTATGTTATTGATAAGGTCAGTTAAAAAATAGTCGTTGGAATTTCTTAAAACTGTTGGTAAAGTGAGCGAGTGCGTCTATTCTCGGGATCATCCTCCGAGGTAAAGCAGGAGCTTTATTTCAAAATTTTGTTTTTAATTTCTCCCGCCATTCGGACACGCTCCTTTTCGAAATATTGTCGGAGTCACTAGTTGCAAAGCTAAGAATTCAAATTTTCAGGGTGATGACTCATTAGTTTTGAATATGATGAAAGCAGAACAAGAAGAAGAAAAAAGGAATTCTCGGTCACTCGGATCTGGTGTGATTTTACTAGCCCAGCAGTTGATTGGAAATGCGAACAGTTTTTCTGAGAAGCAAACTCTAGTTACCACAAGGTTTGTTTCATGCCTGTGATGTCAACTATACACGAAGTGTAGCAACGAAAATTGTTCGCTGTTGCAGCTAGCAGATGGCATGGTGTTAATGCGAAATACCGTATCAATAAAACCGTTTGAATTTTGCTTGAGGGGTGTGCGGTAAATTACAGTAGGTCGCATTTAGAATGGTTTTGGTGTGTCTGTCATAAGCTCACACGCGCGTTTTCTTTTCATATCTGCACACTATTTTTTCCTCGCAAACTTTTTCAGTTTTTTCCGATTGGAAACATATATTACCGTCTAAAAAATTGAACAGAAGATATTCAGTTCCAGGTATGCAAACGAAGCTGATATAAGCTATCACACACGACCAGTTGGCTTATCTGATGGATCGGACAACTCAGAAGTAGGCCCACGTAGATAGTCGGTCCTCACCCAACCTATGTGTTCCAGGTATCATCTCTGGCTTCCTTCAATATTGCTGATGACGAAACAGTTTCAAAAATGCTGATGAGTCATTCCAAACTTATCAAGGTCAGGACTTATCCTGAACATCAAGTTTACTGAATGATCATCCGACTTTTCGATTATCACATACTAACTATGACTAGCTGAGAAGGTTTAGTTATTTAACCTAGCAGTCAAAATTCAGCCTAGTAGTCAAAACTAAAACGAGTTTCCAGAATGCAAAGTGAAAAATTTTTCAGGACATCGAATTGGCCACAGACCGCGTTGGGGAGATCTTAAAACCTACTGCAAAAAGTGTTTCAAATGTATAGCAATAAATTTAAAACAACTGTTAAATATTTACAAAACGAAGCTACATGTAGTTCGATTCGAAATCAAAAACTGCTTTAGGGGTCAAAGCTTGCCTCAATTCAATAGTTGAATTCAAAATTCGGCATTTTTTGTTTCCTGAAAAATATATTTTTTGAGAAACGATTTTAAATAGAAAGTGAGAAAAGCAGCTCAAGTGTTACAACTATGTCTGTCTCTTTATGTTCTGTTAGTTTTAATTTAAAAGAAAATAAAGAATTACACTGCATGTATAACCTTATGATTTTAGATTGTGTAATTCGTTTTTGCCAAATTGTCTTGTTTTCAAATTTAAAGCATTCCTAATTTTTTTCCTAAATCATTAAGGTTTTTTTCTCATCATGTTCATAAATTGGAAAGTTGATCACCAGAAGTTTAACAATGATTCCTCAAGATACGCGGGGCCGAGCGTCATTTGTTCCACCTCCGCAAAGCCAACTGCTTATCTCACTATTACAATTAATTCTATAGACAGCTCTTGAACTGGACTTGGCATTGTTCCACTGTCTCAGGTGTTTTTTTGAAACAAAATTATACATTAAAACCCGTAAATAGTTTTCTGAAAATTGTTATAATTCAGCTTATTTGTCATGTCTTGGAACGACATCATTAGCAACAATCTCGTTGGCTCTGGAAATGTGAGCAAAGCAGCCATTCTAGGTTTTGATGGATCTGTTTGGGCTAAGAGCGAAACTTTCAATGTCAGGATATGCTAACAATAAAATTCACCAACAAATTTTCAGATTTCCTCTGAAGAAGCTGTTGCTGCTGGAAAAGCTTTCACATGCTTGGTGAGATTTGAAAATGCTCTGATTAACTGCTCATAATTCATTTTTCCTATTCAAATATGCCCAAAAGTTTTCGAAACTCTTGTGAAATTTTATTTTTTTTTCTTCTTCAGCCATCAAAACATTTCATCCAAGTGGATAAATTATTGTTAGGAGAATTAGTTCAAACAAAAGAAATTTAAATAATACAATACATTTGAGGATGCTCTACTCGGAACTGGGCTACGTTTAGAAGGTCAAAAATTTCTAGTTCTCAATGCTGATAATGACAGAATAATTGGGAAACAAGGAGCTTCGGGTTTTTTCATCTACAAAACCAGCCAAGGTACAAACAAACCGTCTATGAACAGTTCAAGGAACATTTCTCCATTTTTCAGCAGTCATCATTTCCGTTTATGAAAGAGGACTTCAACCAGAAATGTGTAGCAAAACTACAGGAGCTTTGGCCGATTATTTCAGAAGCATCGGTTATTAAACGTTTGCTCAGCGTCAAGTAAATAATTGTTTTTCTTAACAATTATACTGAAATTTATACTAACTTGAACAACTTTTTCAATTTTCAATCAATGTTTTTTGCTACAATTTTTTCTATTATAATTTTAATTTCAGGATAGATAAGGAAAATAAATTTGCGATGATGTCATATTGTAAAGTTTTTGAATTGGATCAGCAAAGCTTATTGTAATTGATCTTTCCCCTTCATCTTGTTCCAAATCTGAATTCAGTGAATTATATTCGGACAATAACCAAACCTTCTGATACTAACTAAGAATTGATTCTTCATCGTCAGAGGTTTTGATCTCTTCCGTACTTCTTCCCTCGCTTTCCATATCGAGTTTTTGAATATCAGACGTTGGTTCTGTTTCTTTTTTCACGATTTTTTTCATTTTGGCTCTTTGATTCTGAAACCAAACTTGGACAACCCGGACGCTGAGTCCGGTTTCGCTAGCCAGTTGTTCTCGTACCTTAAATATTCATCATTCCAGTAATATCTTATAGTCAAAAAACCCATGTTTTTTTAGAATAGTTGAAAATATGGGTAAGACTACTACGAAATTATAGTTTTTCTTACTTTGCAAATGCGTAGTTAGCGATGTTATTGCACTACAAGCCTGGCTTCGCCGGCTTGCGCCGCCAGTTTTCAAGTATTTCTAAAAGAGTTCACGGTTTTTTTAAACTCAGCGTGAATGTTTTGTAGAAATGAAGAAAAACTGACGGACGAGAGATTTTAAGAAACTTATATAATAAGAATGATACTGAAAACACCGAAACTCTTTTACATGTTTTCACTGAAGTGTTGAAGACTGTTGTTTAATGCTAAGAGACTAAATGGAACTTACACTGAATTCTTTGTAATTCCGAAACATTTTGCAAAAGGTGGCACAGCAACAAAAATTTATCGGATCTTGAGGATATCCGGCAAACACATGCACCCAGATGGATTCCTCTAGAAAATATGAGAAGGGGGACCAATCTGGATACATTTGTATGCCAAGTATTATCCAGATTTTGGAAACTTTCAACGTTTGTGCTCAGAGAAGTCTAGGAATTACAGAGAAAGCATCGTAATATTATTAAGCAGTCTCAAATACTCATAACTTTTCAGCTACTCAAGAAAATCTACTTGACAGATTTGGTCACTTACCTTACGACTTGGCTTAGAACTTTTATCAAATGCACTTTTAAATTGCTTTCGTTGTTGAGCATTAAGAATTGTTCTCGGTCGTTTTGGAGTTTTTCGGTGGTCATCTGATCTCCCATCGTCTAAAACTAAAACTGGCTCACTTCAAATTGCTATTTCGTACCAATGCTAAAACTGCACAGAGTGTGAAAATCATTACGACACATAACATCTCCATCTAGAATGTGAAACTCGTCTCCCTGTAAAATTGCTAAGTGTGAGAAATTCAAATAATGAATGGCAATATTCACCACGTTGAACTGATCATGACATGAAAAACAATTGAAACATTGGACATGATAAAACATATAATGAGCTCGTTGAACAACATCTGTAGGTCGTAGAAACGTCATACATCTTCTACAACGTTTTCCATATAACCTGAAATTGAGTTGATTGGCAGCTTGAAGTTACATCTTTCAATAATGTCAAAACTTGCGCAATATTAGGAAGATTGACAACGAGAGTAATGAAAAAATTGTAGTTCAATATATGTCTAGTAACAGAAGCACATTCAACTATGATTTCAAGATTTGTGAAAACTGCGCGATTTAGCAAACAAACAAGCATACGGTAGAAATTCTCATTTTGCTGCTTCCACCCATCTGCTCTTTGTTTGCATATTGTAAAATCTAGATGAAAATCTCTATAGTATTTCTCTTAGTCTATGGTGCGATATTTCCAATAAAGAGGTTCACTTCAGAAATGACCAGGTGACACAGAGCAACACACTTCAACATGGCACTACAATAGCCTATAATAATCCCGCTTCTTGAAGGATTTTCTTCTAGTTATGGTGTCATAAGACTTATTTGACAAGGTGTCAGGTGCAAAACAGTTTCTTAGATTGGTGCTCTCAGCTTGAAATGACAAATAAAACAATAGTTCTGTCATAATAGAAGGCCATCACGCAAACTCACGCTTTATGATCTTGTTCACAATAAATGTTACCATTCCGTGCGAAGCACTTCTTCAGAGAGCTGAGAGGACATTGACAACAATAACATCGTAGACAGCTTTCGTGATAGTTTTCTTCCATAACCTTGAAACATCCTAATTTTAATGTCTCCGGTTACACTGTTCAGATCTGGAATGTAATTTTGAATGATAACTTACTTTGTATATGTATCTATCATGAATGAGTATCCCACAACTAAAACAAACGTTGTTATTTGATTGATTCGATGACGCTGCTAGAAAGAAAATCATTGTGAATATATGTTCAAGTTCTAGAGGTGCTTCAATTGGTTCTTTCCCGCCTGCTTTAGATTCTTATGGAAACCCTATGAGCAACGCAACTTACTAATATCAAAAATTTTCCAGACTTACTTGTATCGGGCGAGTTTCCATCTTGAGAAAGCAACCGAGAAACAGTCCTGGAGGAATGTTGATCCAAATCCGTCAGATCGCTAGAATTCCTGAACAATCAGAAATCATGTTGAGGAATCGAAAATTCAGTAGCGCTTGTGACTCACCTCTCCATCATTGTGGGATAAGCGATACACACCATGGAAAGAGCTTTACCAAAGAGCATATGTCCAAAGTAGGCGGAGTCGAATGCGCCTATGCTTTGTTCAGATTACTGTAGGCTGACGGCTAAACCAGAAATATTAGAATTGAAACGAGGGAGAACGGAAAGGGACTAGAGTCGTCCTCTCTTCTTGCAACGACGGAAGGATGTTGTTCTCCAGGAGCCTATAGAACTGGTTGAAGATGTGCAATATTGCCTCAAATGAGTGGAATGCATGTCGGAAGGAAGGGCAGGTGGGATTCGCTTGATGCCTTAGTTCTTGTCGTGTGTTTTGAGGGCTTGGACCATAACCATGAATCAGCTATTTAATGGGCCAAAAAATATATCCCAATTCTAATCATGAAGTTATTCAAAAAAAAACAGTTAAAAAGGAAAACACAAAAATGAAAATTAGGAAAAAATTGTGAAATCACAAAGCATCCACACACATCAGGCTGCAAGAGACAGTAAGCACAGTTCGTACACTCACGTTCTCTTTTCATGTGCCGACAGGTCCCTTTGTGCAAAACCCATCTTGGTTTATAACAAAGTATGTGTCACCGCATTAGAACAAACAATCTGAATTAAAGGACTCTTTTTTCTGCAAACTCCAGTTTTTTCCTTAGTTTCTATTATTGTAACGTTTTTTGTTACTTTCTGATTGGTGCAAGTGATGTTGAAAACAATTGGAAGCTGTTTCGAGAAAGCGGGTAATTTTTTTCCAACACTGAAACTAATATCTGCTAGAAACTAATTGGTATCGCCATGTTTACTTCACTTTGTACAGTTGGTTCAATTTTTTATATTTACTTGAATTGAATTTTCCGGAAATAATTACGGGGCTGGAATTATGATCATGCAGTCGACGCCTGACAGGGTATCTTGAACTTTTCATTGGGTACAGTTTGCTCTCATCTGTTTATCTCTTTTTATTTTCATTTTTTCTTGTTCCTTCATAATTTACAAAATTTTTCTGGTGCCAGTGAAGACGCCGCTTGCACCATCTCTGATTCTCTGATGTTTGCCGGCTACTCTGACATTGTCCGACCTGCCGACGGTATGGCAACAAGTTAAAGTAGTTTTCAGAAAATGTGACTCTCTTCAAACATAAAACATAGATACACCAGTTCAAATCTATACAGAAATAGTACATGATTAGTTTTGAATTTCTTCTCAAATTATCAAGGCTGATTGTCTTATTTTTCATTGGAATCTTATCAGCTTAAATTCACTTTGATGAGCAAATGAAATATTTTTGTGAACGCAATCAATTTAGAACCCTTCAAGCTTTCATTAAAAACCTGGCTATTGACACTTGACTCGTTTCTTGCTGCAGGCTGCAGCTGCATTCGTCAGGGAAGCCAGCTGTCTCCTTGGCAACCCGCTGACAAATCCTTACGCAAGACTCTTCACAACATTTTTATTTGTCACGATACTATGGATTCTACAAATATTTTGTCGTTGTCAATTAATGGAAACGTAAATGCGGCAGCGGTATCCCCAGATATGGAAAAAACATTCCAATTTTCAAATTTAGTTTCCTGAAGAAACCAATATTTCTGTAAGAATCTCGCTGGTCCCCTCAGGAGATTGGATCTTGACTAATGGAAACGTTTCTCAAATGTCATCTTACTCTTACCATGGTTCAAACAGCAACGCTTTTGTTGATCTACCGTTTTCGTTCACTATGCAAGGAGCCACTTCATTCATGTGTAAAATAAACTTTTAAAATTTTGATATAAATAGTAATAGTCTTGAATCTTGAGAGAATTTTGTTTTTGTGTCTCAACCATATTAAAGATATTATCTAAGTTTTAGAAATATTGATAAATATTCAGCAAAATATTCATCTGATACTTCTGAATCCCGATGAAGATGAGATTGTAAATTGACTGTGCTATATCTTTCAAGAAGTTTTTTATTAAACCAAATGGTGTTTCAGGGCCGCGAATAGTGCTGAGTTGTTTCTCTAAAAAGAATTCTGACAAAGATTGCTTAGTTGGTTCTGGAACACTTTTTCTGCCTTCCGAGCCTGGAAAGTAAGACTTGTTTGTCATCACGTTTATTATTTTATTATATATATTGAAATTTTTTAGACATTTCACCCGAACTCATTGTTTCTTACCGGAACCATCTTCAACTGTGCAGGCTATAATAGCAAAAATGCGCGGTTTACATGCTGAATTCATTGACCCAGTTTTACCAGCAACTTCTGACGGGAGATACGGTAGGAGTAACGTGTAAGTCGTATCAGCCGTAAAACTTTCAGCGTGTCAAACTTCAACAAAAGGATATGTTGATGTTGAACTCAACATAAGCATGAAAAAGTCAGAATCAGGATTTCTGTTTTCAAGCGGGAAAGAAATGCCTGTTTCAGTAGGTTTATGCACCAACAAAGTTCATTTAAGTTTTTAGGAAAACATCCTTGTTCCGAGCTCCAATCTAACATCTGGTGAACTGGAAAATCCAAATTTTCAGAACAATTTCATACCAAGAATTATAACTGAAATACCGTAGTATTTTAATACTGATTCAATTTGTTTTTTGTCAGACGTTCTCTCTTTTTCATTAACAACCTGCGCTATTCTTTATTTTGTGCGCAGTTGGTTTTGACCCCTCAGCCTTTTTTAAAACTTTACTCATGGAAAAACGTATTATTATCATGACTCATATTCAATTGTTTAAACCTCATCAAGCAAACCGATACTGATAGTTGATCTTACAATGAACAAGTGGATCCACACTCTAACTAAACACATTTGTTTTTCAAAATTTTTATATTACTTTATAAATCTTTAATTTTAGCAGTTTCGAAAAAAGTTTTTTCGGCTGTCTAATTGTTGTAGAGCTGAGTCTGTTGCAACTATCAAACTCTTGTGAGACTTTTTCGTATGAGCTGCCCGATTCACTTTTTTCCTTAGTCTCGTGGGACCACAAAGTGAAAATATCGCTGCGGAGTGAGAGTGCCCGCAAAGAGAAAGCAGAAGCAAATGGCCTGCGCAGCTTCAGATGCTCCACGTTTTGAAGCGACGTTGTGAGCAGTAGGAATGGAGAAAGAAGAAAGCGAGAGAGAAAAAGCAAGATGTGCATCGATTGTGCGTTGCTGAGCCAGACCTACGACTTGCATGTAGAGCGCGTCTCTCACTTAGCTTAGCCTGGCTTGTATTACTTCGAGCTTTGGCTGTTGAACTTGCTCTCGTCTCCAAGAATATATGTTTCACCTCATCAAACTTTTCATTCATTTAAATCTCCTTTCCAATCATAATCTCATGAAATTCACATTTGTCTATTTTTTGAGCATATTTGTCAAACTGTTTTTCATACCTATTTAATTTTTAAAACTTACAATCATCAGCTTTGTTTTACGCTTTTTTTTATTATTCAGATAAAATTCCTATCTTCTAGCTCCTCATTTTTTCTAATTATAGGTAAATGTCAAACAAAGAGAGAACAGAACCTCAATGGGTAACGCCATCGTCTAATCAGGTATCACAGCAAGTGCGTGTTCCACTCACAATTCTTAGCACAGCTGTGTTGTCTACTCACTCTTTGATAAAGCACTAAACGTTCCGCATGATTTTCCTAAATATGATATTTCTTTGCATGCACTATATCAACTCACGAACTTCGTTCAGTGTTTTCGAGATTTCAATTGATGATTATCAAAATCAAAGATATCAGTTTTTTTTTTCCTTCAAAAAATTTAACAAGCAATGTGATATAAGTCATGTTCCTGTTTTCAAAAAAAATACTCAATTTTAGGATGTTCCGCCTGATTACGAAACAATTGGTACTATTTTTGGGTATGCCCTGCAAGCTCTCTCGTGGCTTCTTATAATCGTCACTTTTCCATTTTCGATGTGCGTCTGCCTGAAGGTAAGAATGATTATCATCAACCAGAAAATATGAGGTGATCCAGTACTAACTCGAGTAGTTTTGCTTAGAAACACGCAGCGGTCGCTCGGAAGTCTGTTTTTCCGTTTTTCTGCATTTTTGACAGATTCTCGTATTCAAAGTAGTGGTTTCGAACATATTTGCAGTGGGATCTTTTCAATTTCCTATTTTTTCCAATTTTCTATCAAGTCGTAAAAAATTACAAAAATGAAAACGGTGCAGAAATTCGAAAACACAGAAAAACCTAGTAATTTGTGGCAAGATTCGGCGAGTGTCACATCCCAATGCCATACTCAATCCAACTCAATTGTTTTAATCATCTAATTATTCAGGTTATCAAAGAATATGAGCGCGTGGTAATTTTTCGTATTGGTCGATTGGTATTTGGTGGAGCTCGTGGTCCCGGAATGATTTTCATTATACCATGCATTGACACCTACAGAAAAATTGATCTTCGGTTTTTTTGATTTCAGTTATAATGATCAACTTTTTCCTTTCAGTGTTGTATCTTATGCTGTCCCCCCTCAGGAAATTCTTTCAAAAGACTCCGTCACTGTTTCTGTTGATGCTGTGGTTTATTTCCGTACTTCTGATCCAATAGCTTCAGTTAATAATGTGGACGATGCCATTTATTCTACTAAACTGTTGGCTCAAACGACATTAAGAAATGCGTTGGGTAAGTTCTGTGAAACTTTTTTAGTAAAGGATTGATATGCAGGTATGAAAACTTTGACTGAAATGTTAACGGAACGGGAAGCAATTGCGCAGCTCTGTGAAACAATTCTTGACGAAGGAACCGAACATTGGGGAGTGAAAGTTGGTGCTAACACTGAAAATAGTAATAATAAATTAAAATTTATAGGTAGAAAGAGTAGAAGTGAAAGATATTCGTCTTCCTCAGCAGCTCACACGTGCTATGGCTGCTGAAGCCGAGGCTGCCCGAGAAGCTCGTGCAAAAGTTGTTGCAGCGGAAGGAGAACAGAAGGCTTCTAGAGCGCTCAAAGAAGCCGCTGATGTCATACAAGCAAACCCTGTAGCTCTTCAGCTCCGTCATCTTCAAGCTCTCAACAGCATTGCGTTAGTAGAAAGATGCAACTGAAGTTTTGTGTTTTTTTTTTTCAGAGCTGAGCACAATTCAACCATTGTCTTTCCCGTGCCGGTTGAAATGTTTGGTGCTTTTATGAAGAAAGATCAATAATTACAGAAATTCAAAAGTTTTCAAAGCCGATGATGTGCAAATAGTTGTATTTCCCGATACCCAATTCTTTTTTTCAAGATTGTGTCTTCTTTTCTGATTTGCATCTTACGCCAAAAATCTGTCAATTTCTTATTTGCAATTAGCAACCGTCGAAAGAATTTACGTTTCCTTATAATATATACAAATAAACCAGTCGTATGTTAAATTTTTTGAATGTTTTTATCTGATTATCAGTGAGTGAGTGTTGTTTTTTGTTAAACAGGCAACCCGCCATTATTCCGTTTTTTTTGAAAGTTACGTTGCGTTCTCTTCTTTAATGTACTTTGAAAAGAGGAACAACTCATTTCATTCTTCTTTGATATTCTAATTCTATGGCTGCAATTTTGAAAAACGCGAGTTGAAATCAATTTATTGAATGTATCTAAACCGATTTCAACTTGAAATGTCCATCGTCAGAGCTTGAACAATCCATGGATCTGCTTTTGACCCTTCTTTAAATTCTTCTTTGGTCAGTTGGCCATCGAGATTCTAAACAGTCGTACTTTGCATTTTGAAAAAAAATTCTCCAACTTTATCCATATTTGTAAAAATTTTCTCAACACGTTTTTGTGGCGTATCCTCATCTTTTGGTAGTTCCAGCATGTTTCCAATCATACTATGGAAACATAAAAGTCAGTTTACTTACCATCACTTCTTCACACCTGTATATGGCTTCAACAATATCTGCCATTTCATCTTTTGTGATATACCCGTCTTTGTCGACATCGTAAAGAGAAAATGCCCCTGAAATGTTTGGTTTGTATTCCTAGAAAATAGTATGATAATGGGAGCTCAAGTTTGTTTCTGAACTTAGAACAGTTTACAGTCTAGTTTTTCATCTAGTGTTCCCCGTGATGTGATTGAGAGAGCCGCGATAAATTCACTGAACGAAATGTGTCCGTCCTGGAACAAAAAATTGTTTTTTTGAAAAATGAAAAAATTACATTGTTGCCATCAAATACATTAAAAACAAACGCAGCAAACTTCGACGGGTCACCATTTGGAAAAAACTGTTTGTATATCCCTTGAAACTCTTCCATCTTTAATTCTCCTGTAGGACAATCTCGTACAAAATCTTTGTACCATTTTTTAAGTTCCTTGCGCGAAACTGAAAAAAATATAACAGCCTGTAACATACGTCAATCTGCATGCTAAAAAATATATTTTCTAATATCGTACAACAAAATCTATGTGACTGTCTGGTTGTCTGTCCATGCTGTCCAAGCCTTCAGAATGAGTGTGCCGTTAAAGCTCAAATTTTGCAGAGAGGTCATGTTTAGTGACCGTAAGGTGCACGGGAAATCTTCAGAAAATTGAATAAGAGTGGCGTTTTCTGGAGTACTTTCTCTAATTTAAAAACCAAAATCTCTCAAACATTCAATTTTGGAAAAAAAAACAAATTCTTATATTAAAAGCAGAAAACTCAATATTCGTAGAATGTTTTGATTATACATAGTCAGAAGTTCTAACTTTTGCCGTTTTCTGTTGGCGCGTGGCTGCGCTCTACTGCAAAAAACGTAGACCGCATAGCACGGTTGCGTCGCAGCTTGGGGAAAATCCTCGATGGTCGGGGATATTTCACGTCATTGATGACATACCCTGCCCATGCCTAAAATGAACCGTTGTGACGCAAACGGTAGTATGCGTGATTCTCACTTTTGTATTTGCGGGTTCAAACTTCGCAGCTCAAAAACTTTGTTTCCTCTGAGAATAAGGGGAGAGACGGTCTAAGCCGCAGCCCGGCTGGTGATTCGAAACAAGCTGAGCTGCGCCGGCTTGCGTCGCCATAAAGTTTACGTGTTCGTAATTGTTGCGTGAATTTAGAAAAAAAAAGGGAAAAGCGGACAGGGAGACAGACAAACCAACGGAAGCCTAACAATTTTATAAAGTAAGAATAATGATCAATGAGCTTTTGAAGTACAGTTGTCGAATCGTTATCTTTAAGTTTGCTTGTTCTCGCACTTTTTTTTCAAATTTAAAAGAAATTGGTACCAGAATCAATAGTAATTTTTTCAAACGAACTATTGAGATCATTAAAAAAACTAATGCAGACACTAAGCAAAATCCTAAACTAAAAAAAGTGCCTCGTTTATGAATTTGTATGAATTTCACTTTGAAATATCAATGGACTTACAGTAAGTCACCTTTTCTAAGCTTTCAATCTCATCGAATGTAAGTTTTTTACTAGCTTTTTTATTTGTGAAATTTTTGCTTTGCGATTTTCCCATCTGCAAGAAATTGAAGTTATTTTTCAAACCCAAATGCATTTTTTTCAAAAACTAATGTTTTAAGAATAAAGTTCATAAAACAAAAAAAATTATAATTGACTGGATATATAAAAACAACGAAATCTGGAAAAACCCTTTTGCTAATATAAAATCAGAAAATGTGCTTATACGTTCACTTAGGAGTGAAAAAAACAAATTCCAAAATAAACTAATAGCACTGATAGATTGCGAAAGTATCAAGCTCGTCAGAGACGCAATTCGGCGCAATGAGCCTTCACGGATAAACCTGCCGAACGAAATGTGTCTCATGATGTTTCTCAACATGATCCAAATTGTTTTTGTTAGCGGAAAATCAATCTGAGAGACGAAACAATAATTATTATAAATAAAATGAACTAAAGATTGCGAACATTATTTGCAATGAAAATGCTTGACGAGATTACTTCATCATTATGTGAAACTTTTTGAAGAAAGAAACTTTTATATGATTCTGGAACTCGCTTAAGAAAATGTTTCATATTGCTAAAAATTTTAATCTCTTTGAGGTGAAATTGATAACTTCATCTACAGAATTATTTTCTGGCTAGATCTATTGAAAATTATTTGAATTTTCTGTTTTTGATCCCTGAGTACTGCTGTAAAAACCTGAAAATTTACTGAAATTCCATTATCTAGAAAGGAGTCTTATAGATAAGGCAAGCACTGTTTTCTTTCATCTTTTCTTTGTCTTCGGTTCATTGAAATGAATATTTATTCAGTAAAAACTTTGAAAACTACATGTTGAAATACAAATCACCATTTTAATTATGTATATAAAATCTTTAAGACCAACTTTCTGTAATTCCGAAACTTTTTGTGAAGAGGCTTGGCCCTAGCGCCAAAAGTTTTTCCGATTCGGCTGATTTTTGGCACAAACATGTACCCAGATGAGGTCTTTCAAAAAATATTACCAAAAAGTTTGTACCATGTACCTACCAGATTTGGGATCAACGAAACAATTATGTATTTGGGTCGAAAATTTGAAAAATTCAAAGTTTGAAATTTTGCTCTGAGATTTTGTATTTATGTTGTAGGGTACAAAAAGCGTGTTTCATATTTTGAGCTCATGAAAACATCTTGAAGTGTGATTTTTGACAACACTGTTTCGGTTTTGTCTTCAAAACTCAGAGACGAAGTGATGCTGTATAAGATTTTTATTTTTTTATTTCATTTGTCATGTTTTCCTGCACATTTTGATAGTGAAACACTTCCCAACTCTCTGTCCATCTGGAGATATATAGCTTCAAAGGTGACCCACTTTTCGAAAAAAGCGTCACACCAAAAAATAAAAATCTTCATTTTTGGTCAAATTCAATTTTTCAAAGTGGAATCTAGTAGCGCTTTTTTTGCTGAACAATATTCTGTATAATACTTTTTGATATAATTTCGGTTGTCGAGTTACAGCCGTTTTCCCGAGAGGTGTCTAAAATCTGCGCGCGGCGGCCGACCGGTCGATGGGCGGCGGGGGAAAGTCGGCGCCCAAAAGTGGGGTTTACAAGATTGATCATAACTCGGCGGCCAGACAATATTTGAACAAACGGTCAACTAAAAAGTTGCAGACCTAGAAATAAGCTATTGATTGATGTTAATTTGTCATAATTTCAGCCAAAAAGCGAATGTATACAAATGACAGAACTTTAGCAAGTTTCTAAACGTGTTACTTATTGTATTCAAATAAAAATCACACAACAATTGGTACATGGTACAAACTTTTTGGTAATACTTTTTGAAAGATCTCATCTGGGTATATGTTTGTGCCGAAAATCAGCCGAATTGGAGAAACTTTCGGCGCTAGTGCCAAGGGAAGTTCGGGTTTTAAAAAAAGTGGGTCTTAAACGTCCGTTTATCTGTTTGTCTTTTCGTTTTTCTTTTTTTAACCGTTTAACTCCATCACCTTCGCAGAACTGATGTGATTCTGAGTTCAGAGTTTCTTTGGATGCCAGTTTATGATTTGGATGGCACAATCGATTTTGTGCACTATACTGGTATCTAATTTGTTTGCTGATAAGAGTCATCAACATTCCATGCACCCTTCCCCTGATTATTAGGACAACAACGCCATCTCTATTATTCTCAAACATGTCAAGAAAAGATCTGTATGTATTCACGGAAGACCCATTGGAAGTTCAACCTATTATCCCTGTTAAAGTTTGTTGTCTTACAATTTTTCACAATGAATGTACCCAACAAAAAGCATGGTTTCCGTAAACATCATTATATGAACTGTTTATATTTTAAGAGCCAACAAAATTCAGTTTGTTAGTAGTTTTAACATATTACCAAGATAATTTTTAGAAAGGAAACTGAATTGCAACACAGATGTAATCATTCTTCCAGACGTCATCGACAAGAAAACTGTCAACATCGTACTGTCCTCAGAATGAGTTTACACCTTTATTGCAACCTTCAGTGTTTGTGACAACCTTATTCAAAAATAGTTACTGAAATTTTGAGATCTCTACCAACCGTTATTGGTTACGAGAGTTGTGTCGATGAAAGCAAACAAACGCCGTTCATAGCTACACGATCCGAAGTTAGTTCAGTTTTCAGAAGTATCAAAAATATCAAAAAGTGCTTCTTAGCCTAAAATCCTTTGCTCGACCCGCAATTATCCAGATTTCGAGAAATTTAGAAGGACTGTAATTTCTGAAAATGGGCGAAATTCTTATTCACATATCTTATCGAAAGAAGAACCATAAACTACAAAACAACTGATAAACTTCAGATTGGTCCACGTGAAAATGATCAGAAGAAAAAAAAAAGGCGTCCAAGATTCAACACTCTTTCAACAGCAACACGGAAAGGAAGACTTCGGTAACCGAAATATTTGATTTTTGAATAGAAGTGTATAAAACGGGGTTCACCTCTCTTAATCTTTTGGTTTTCATTCAGTTATCATCCGCTGTTTGTTTTTTTTTTTCTGAACGCATCTGAAACCTTGTAAATATTGTCACTATAGGATAGTTTCGGAAAGGTGTTAGTATTCATGAAAAACGCAACTAGTTTATAGACGGGTCGAGTAGTGTTCCCTCGTATTCGAGATGTTTTGTAGAATTTTTACTAGTCAGAGAATGCAATATTGCCAACGAACATTCTATTATTCAGGCCATTAATTATATCTCCATTCATGCCAATCACTACTCAAATTTCTATCGACGGATCGAAAACTCATCAAACTAAAGTGAAAAATAATTATGAGGCAATTTCGGAAGCATGTGATCCAAAACTGCTGAATTCAAGCGAAGACGACACATCTGATGAGGAGAGGTTTGTGAAAACAGAAAAAAAGAAAAAAAAATGTTTTTAGTGAAATTTCCGAAGATCAACACGATACCCCATTTTTTAAAGTTTGTTTTTTTTTCAAAAAAATAAGCTCAATCTGTACTTTTTAAGAGTTTCATAACTTTATCTTCGCGTCAATGGCTTACAATATCAATGCTCAGTTTGGCAAACTTGTGTTCAACGATTGCGTTTTCTTGTATTGCTCCCTTTTATCCTTCTGAGGCAAAGTTGAAAAATCTCTCAGAAACACAGACTGGAATAGTTTTTGGAGTTTTCGAATTCACAATGTTCATAATTTCTCCACTTTTTGGAAAATATGTAAGTGCATAGTCATGTTCTCTATATTTGAAAAAGATACAGATCATTGCGATTCAAGCACGGCGGATGTTCATAGTTGGGATTGCGGTTACAGGAATTACAGCAATACTGTTTGGGTGTGTCTCAAAATGTACCACAAGCATTTTTTCCTTATTTCAGTTTCTTGAATTACTTGCCAGCCGGTCACTACTTTTTTTGGTTTAGCGTTATTGTTCGAATTCTGGAAGCAGTGGGAGATGCAGCTTTTGTCACATCTAGTTTTGCCATTGCAGCAAAGAGCTTTCCAAGAAACATTGGTTTTGTCGTTGTAAGTATCGTATCTGAACAAAAAAGAGGAACCTAAACAAAAAATCCAGAGAAAAAGGGGTCTAGAAAAAAGAACTGAAAAAACACAACTTATCGTCAAAAAATGGAGAGAACATAGCCTAAGACCCAGATTCCAATTTTGTGTTTTTTAAAATGCGGGTGTGAGGTCAAAAAAACAATGAAAAGGCTCTTGTACACGGTCTCTACCCTACTAGAATCACAAATCGTTGCTTCTTGCTCATGGAATGTCTTTCCAAGTTTGTCAGAAAGGCTCATTCAATGTAAAATTATGTTTTTTAGTAGTATACATACATGCCACGAATAGGCAAAGATAATTTTCCAGGTTTCATTTTCATCAATTTCTTACTAAAAACTTTAAAAATTTCTCTACCTTTTTTACAAACCTGAAGACACGGGAGGTACAACCTCTAAGGGTACAACCCAAATAATCATCTCAGTTTTTTCTTATCTTTTCGTTTACAAACTCCACTTGAAATTATGGTTAAGGGAGTATTGGAAACGTTTGCTGGCCTGGGATATACGGCAGGACCTGTAATTGGAGGATTTTTCTACGATCTTGGAGGTTTTCAACTCCCTTTTCTTGTTCTTGGTGGTGTGCTTCTTGTCGCTACCATCTTGGCTGCATTCTTAGTAGAAAACTTGAATGGTAAGCCTTTACTAATTTTTTTTGTAAGGTTAAAACTAACTTAAGATCACCAGCAAGATTCCGGAAATAAAGGAATGGTTGACATACTAGCATTACCAACTATTTGGATCCCTATATCCTCCGTAGTTTCATGTGCAATTTCGTTGTCATTTCTCGACCCGACACTTTCCAACCATTTAGAATCTGTAAAAATTCAAAACTTTAAAAAAGTCATCTGCGTGTTTTCAGTTCAATTTGACACCAACCGAAGTCGGCCTCATGTTCCTACTATGTGGCGGTTTCTATACTCTCATGTCGTTTGTTTTTGGAGCTGTAATGGATAAATATCACAATGGAGATTTTTTGATACTTTTTGGATCACTTGCCACAATGCTGTCAATGTTATTTATTGGACCAACACCCCTTTTTAGTTCATTTATTTCGAAGTAATTTCTTTTTGCGGTAATCGGGACAAAAATCTTTCAGAGATATTCTGGTGATTGGAATCTCATTAGCAGCATTAGGACTCGCTGCTAGCGCTTTATACATCCCATGTTTTCAAATGTGCCTTGACGAAGTGAAGTATTTAGATTTTGCTTGGAAGTACATTCAAAAAATGTTTCCAGATTACAAGGATTCGATGATAATTTTCACACATATGGTTGTGTTTCTGGAATATTTCAAGCAGCATTCGGATTTGGGTAAAAATTAGAATTAGTAAAAATGCATAATACTACCTTTCTTTACAACCGTATTTTTTCACAATCCGAATAAAAGCCAATCCAGTGAAATTTAACTTTAATATACAGATACATATTTTATCAGTTTTACTAGCTTTTTTGAAACAAGGAACTAACATCAGAAAAAACATTTTCTACTGAGAGAGAGGTGAAATGTTTGACTCATAACTGAGTAAGGACAAGTTAAGCAGAGCAATTATAGATTGTCATTGAAATTTTGAATTGTCAAATTATGAATGCCTCGGGCACATCTTATTTCTAGATAGTAAAAAAACCCTAGAAACAAGTAGGTATAACAGTAAAACAGTTCCTGTATAATTAAGATTGTGAAAGATTTTGCAATCCCTGATCTAGTTTTTTTCCAGGTCTTTTATTGGTCCAACTTTGGGAAGTGTGGTGGTTGAAAAATTAGGATTTGCCTGGACAACGACGGGGATCGCCATCCTACATGTTCTGCTGGTTTGCCTCATTATAATCTTTCGAAATAAATGCTACTTCAGAGTGTTCTGATTTTCTTCAACCTGGTTTGGAAGAGAACGGGAATAGATAAATGAAACAATACTGATACTATATAATCGATCACGACACTGTGTTGAAATTTTTTACACTTTTTGAATACTTGAGTGAACATGAAAAATTGTATTCGTTTAAGTTTTTGAAGCATATAGTTCAGCTAGCAGAACCTCTTTGCGAAGATTTTCCTTGTTGACAAATGAACCGTTCACGAATCTCAACACTGCAAAAATTTGAGTACTTATCTTCAGTGGTTCCTGAACAAATAGAGCAAAGCACAGACTTATGCTGCCAAAAAATTTTTCAAAAATCTGAACTGCATCTATATTTCGCGGCAATGCAAAATTCAGCTGTAAAAGTGTGAAAAAAAATATGTTTCAGATGGTTTTTTTTTCAGAACATTCAGTCATCAGCATCTAGAACGTTGAAAGAAAGTATCAAGTTGCCAAATATAATTCCGTGGGAATACGGATCAAACCAATTTGCCTCTCAAAAAGGAATCCCATCATTTGGAACAGCTCGAAATATCAGTGAGAAAAACAAATTAATTCTTAAAAACTGGGGGTTTTGAGAACTTATCATAGCTCCATTTCCAAGAAGTTTCTACAACTCAGAAAAATAAAACTACTACATAGGTAATGTTGTAAATGCTCCAAAATTTCAATGTTTGTCGATTTGTCTAGCAAGCTTGTCTGATAGTTTTTAGTTTTAGCGCAGCACTAGTTTGCTCTGCTTTTTTGTGAGAAACAAAGGGATAATAAAAACACTCCAGTTATGTTAGTTTCCAAATCAATTGAGATTCATTAAAATATCTTCGCGTTCGGTTTTAGGGAAATTAAACCTTAAGGGAAGAGGACATGTTGAACTATAATTTTCTTAGAGATGAATATGTACGACACCTCAAAAAAAACATATTTTCAAAAAAGTGGAAAGGTTTGGTTCTTCAATCAAAATGAAAAACCACACATTCTATTCAGAAAACAGATTCTACTGAACAGTTCGACAAGTCAACAACTGGAATGATACAAAAGTCTACCGGTGAGCTTTAAGCTCATTTTTATTGAATGAGTCTCCTAAGAGCGCTTTTAGTCTCCGATGTTCAAAAAATAAGCCCGACAGTTAGTTTCTCGGATGTATTCTCGGATGTATCTTTGAAAGTTTTCTGAGTAAACCCGGCTTTTCTGAAATTTTGCACAACCGAAAGTCCTCTTCAGCACAAGAAAGTACTGAAAATTGCTCAAATAAATAAATATATATATACAAATATCAATTTAGATGAAAAACTTAAAAAATGATTTTCATTCCTTCTTTGGATGTTGCACAGGAACTGATGGAATTTGGTCGGGTTCTCCCGAAAAACTCCTGCCTCTGATCGTCAAAAGACGGATTCAGAATGTAAAAGGGCTTCAGAAAATGAACACGGATTTAACAAAAAAAAGAGGGCTTTGAGAAATAGATTAGGAAAGTTCCAAACTTTTGGACTTTTGACGACTAATATGTTGTTAGCTATTCATAAGAGAATTTTTAAAAACTATACAAAACACCACAATTTGAATAACTTGTAACATGTTACTCACTTTCTGAATACTTTTTTCGTCTTATCACTTTTTTTTCTCTCTCAACTCTTTTTTTCTGGATTAAAACGTTTGGGATTCTATATCCCATTTTATTTTCTAATTTCTTTTATTATTTTCTGAATCTTTTCTTAATTCAAAATCCCTCTTTTGACGATCAGAGCCGAATGCCCCTCGCTTCGTATCTTCTACATCCAACGGTGGTCACGATGGTTTTATGACTAAACAACAATACATGTCGTGGATTGGAGGACAAGTATTCTATTGAAAATTTCAAAAAATTATTCTTGGTTATGTTTCAGCTCACAGTTCAATGAGTTAAGCGACGCGGATTTCATCTCAAGAAAAACGTTGTATTTCCAATGTTCTGAATTATTATTTTATGCAAAGAGCACCTCATAGAGCACCTCATCATGTGACCTTTATACAAATTGACAAATTCTGTGTATTAGTCTTTGTGTCCGTTTTTGTGTTTTTTGTTTTTCGTTTTCTGAGAGATTAGTGGGCAGTTAGAGCCTAGATTTAACGAAATACACCATTTTTTGGATGGTTCCAAGAAAAGAAAGTAAATACTCAAATAATCACAGAATATATAACCACAAAAAAGAATGAACAGTCAAAATAAATAAAATATCAATACACAATGAAACGAAGAATCAAGAAAAGGAAACCAGCAACTCCAATAGATACAGCAACTTTGAAAATAGTCGAGCGTCTGTTCAAAGCTTTTGCATCTTCTCTGTATTTCTTGCTCATCCCAGAGAGCTCGGATGCTCGGGTTTCCAAAACTAAACAGAGTAACATAATTTTCTAATTACGAAAAACAAAAAACTCACTGTTGAGAGCTTCTCCGCGATGAATAACATCCTCAATGTTTGTTACCATTATTCTAGTTACGTCTTGAAGTTCACTTGAAACTGAATTTATCGTATACTTGCTGAGGTCACTATATTTAGTTTTTGCTTGTTGTATATACTTATCTGCAATACAAATCTGTAAGGCGGTGGTAAAAGAAAAAAACTGACCAAAATCCAAAAAGTGGTAGGGCCTGATAACTTGTTCAACTTTGGTACTGTAACAGCTGAGAAATTCGCGACTTATATCGTCGAGAAACTCGAATGCAGCTTTATGTGAAAAACTTCGGTCGCATAGTACAAGTGAACATATGTTTTCCATAATCAAATAGCTGAAAAAGAATTTTTCTGTCCTTTTTAGAAAAGCATTTTGACTCACTGAAAAATAAATGGTCCGCTTTCGAGGCTCTGTTGAGTCGGAACTCCAGCTAATTTTTTGAACAACATCTTAGCTTGGTTTGAGTATTTAACCATGTTCAGGTCGCTCTTAAAAACAAAACACATTTAATAACATATCGTCTCAATTTCTACATAAACTGGAATAAACTACTTTTTTGTCTAAAGATTTAAAGAAAAGACTGAAAAGAGTATATTTTTCATTTTTCGTTTTCTTAACACTTGTTTCAAATGTTCCATCGTTATCAATTAGTTCAAAAAGACTCACGCTCTGCTTGTTACCACCGTCGATAGAAGTAGCGAGAATGAGTCCATCCCTACACCGAGCAATAAGAATCAACTCCATAATTATGCCTGAAGTACTGAACAATCTTCAAAGCATATTGACCACGCTGGCAGAGTAAAAATGCAAACGCGCTCCATTGGCACAGTTGTCGTCAAATAAATTGTGATGGATTTTTTTTCTACGCTACTATACTTTAGACAGGTCTACTGTTCCTAATTTTCGATTCTTACTGGTATGAATAACCATTTATCAGACACGGCCTATGGCGACTCTATTAATGCGGCGGTACCGGAACTCAGCTCAGATAACATTAATAATCAGGTAAAAAATTCATAAAATTTTTTTCTGAATACTGACGTATGGTTATGTTCTCGTATGGTTATGTTGTTTGATGGGAACTATTTCTTTATGAATAATTTCCAATTAACATTCGAAAAACTTTCAGAACACATGGAAAACTATTGACAAAACTCATCCACAACATTGGTGTGGTCAACACAATTTTGAAGTAGAATCCCTAACAAATTTTTATGACTACAGTAATGTGAAGAACAAAAAAAAGTCAGCAATGTGTCAGATAGCCGAGGTAAACTTGAAATGAAAAATGATTGCTGGAGCATTAGTAACTAAACCATTCAAAACAGTGTTTTCGAGTGATTGAAAAATTTGTGCTATTCTCAAAATACTAGATACCAAATATGAAAACTTATTATTAGTATAAAAACGTATTGTTAGTGGGACTCGGATAGCATGGCCTCTCAATAGCTTTCTATCAACAAAAGTGAAACGATTCTTTTGTTAGCAACCTGCCAAACTTTAAAAAAAATTCTTGAAATTCAGGAGAAGGCCCCTTAGAATGCTTTGTGTGTGCGATTTACTTAATTTTTAAAGAAATTGTGATGACTTTGGTCCAGATTCAGTTTGAAAAATACAAGGGCATTAGAAGCACTCCTCGAATACAAGAGCAATCGGAAAATGACTTGAACAATAGAACGGCATGCCCTGCTGATAGAAAAAAAACGGTATTCAACAAATACTTGCAGATTGCACGTTTCAACAAAATTCGGCACGTTTATGACCTTCAAGATGAAAGTGGTCCTGCACATAAAAAATTATTTACAGTAAAATTAATTTTAACGCCCAGCGAAACTTTTGAAGGTAAGGAAAAATCTTCGACATGAATTGTCGATATATGCATACTAACATTGTAGGCAGTGGGACATCAATCAAGCGAGCACAACAGGCTTCTGCTGAAATTGCATTGAGACACACAACCCTGCCTCTGCCAGCTGAAAAGCCTGCTAGGAAAAAACCCAATGGTAAAACTGAAACCCGAAAGTTAGGTAAAGATAATGTCTAAAATAATATCAGATGCTATACGACCAGACCGTGTCCTGCAAAACGTCTGCCGTTCTCTGCAGTACACAATGCCCCATTATGTACTCTGCAACCCTCCAGTTTATCCTGACCCAGGTTCTCCTATTCCTGAGCACATACTTATCCCGCTCTCAGCTTCTGTCATGTACGGTCCTCAACTGCCCAACTCTCCCATAGACCCCATGCGACCACTCGGACCGAAACTTCAAGTGGTAGTTAATTTGAAGTTTTCATAATCACTTGTCCAAAATTTTTAAGGTTCTTGTGAACATTAATGGTAAATCAATTTCAACTGGTGTGGGAGAGAGCTACCCTTTAGCTAAACAAGATGCTGCATCGAAAGCTTTAACAGCTCTTAGTCCGATTCTTAAAGAACACCAAGCTAGGATACTAGACTCAAGTCAAGAATTTTTTCAAGAAGCTACTGTGAGTAAAAAATTTCATTTTTTTTGCTTAATATTCATATACTTGAATTATAGTCGCAAATTCCGAAACACAAACAAAAATCGGTCATCAGCGATATTCATGAGAAAGCCCATCAACTGCAAATGAATGTAGTTTTTGAAGTTATGAAAGAAGATGGTCCTCCCCACGATCGACAATATATTGTCCGATGCGCTTTTGTTGCAGTTGACAATAAAATAAAAGCTGAAGCCATCGGTAAAGGAAAAAAGAAAAAAACAGCTCAACAGGAAGCTTGCACTCATCTCTTAAAAATTGTTCGGCATATGGGTAAGTATCTCAAAATCTTGCAGACAGCTTGTTTTTACTCCAGTTTTCAGGTACTGAAAGCAATCCTATAATATTGGCCAGTAATATTTGCAAAACTGAAAAGAAATTAGCATCTTTGAACAAAGAACCTAAACGAAGAACAATCGTCAAAGACAAAAAGATGGACCCGCTGTATGGACATCAAATCAATCCAGTGTCACGTTTAATACAAATAATGCAAACAAAAAACTACAATCATCCCACTTTTGAACTTGTCTCGGAGAACGGGCTCAGCAAGTATAAAGAGTTCATCATCCGAGTGAAATGCGGAGAAAATATATGTGAAGGGAAAGGCCCGAATAAACGGTTAGCAAAACGGGCTGCTGCGGAAGCAATGCTAGAAACTATTGGATTTGTGAAACCATTGCCTTCTCCTGGGAAAAGTTTGTTGAAAAAAAATGAGAATGCGCCGATTGGAAATCAGTTAATAACAATGAACATTTTACCAAATCGTTCGACTGTTGAAACCGATAGCACCAGGTTAGTAAAGCGTTACTGTTATATCGTTTTAGAATTCATTTTAATACAGGAACAGAGCCCAAGAAAAAGAAAAGATTGATCTTGTTCCTGACACACCTCAAGCTGATGATCGAAAGTTTGACATTTCGGAAAATGAAAAAAGACGAGTTACTTTCAACTCACAAGTTCATGCTTGTCCACCACCCGGTAGTACATAAAAACGCGTTTTCTTTTTAAATGGGATATTTTCAGGAGACGAAGACTACCCTAATTCGATCGTGACGCAACTTAAAAAAGATGCTATTGTAGAAGGAAAAATTAGACGGTTAAAACGAACTAAAGAAAACCGCAGAGCGTTATCAGCTGAACAAATTTCAAAATTAGCAAATTGTGCAAATGCAATACTTTCAGACTTGAACAATGCTATTCGCAAAAACGGTGCATCTCTTTTTACGTTTTTTCAATCAAATACACTTTTCAGAAAATTCAACCGCGTTTCATCAACTCGGGGAACTATCAGTCAATTTTAAGTTCGGGGTTCAATACACAACGTTTCCTGAAGCGAGTCCGTCGCAACATTTTACAATAGTTTCATTAGGCTTAGAAGATCCGTTGGTAAGCAGAACAACTCACGTTTTGTGACTGTTGAAGGAATTGCAGGTTGGTCATGGAACAGGCAGAACAACCTCAGAAGCTGACGAAAATGCCGCTTTGGCCGCACTGATCAAACTAAAAGACCTTGCATAACGTTCAATTAAAAAAAATTAGCAATAAACTTTTTTCGACTTCTTGAATTTGACAAGAAAGATTTTTTAAGAAGAGGGAGTTCAGAAAACGTTTAAAATGTCTTGAATTGATCAAACTAGTGTTGAAAATATTTTTATAATGTATAAAAAGTTGGCCTATCAATTTGTAAGATTAAAATTCAACAAAAACTGCTGAGAAGAACAAACATAGAATGAAATTTAGAACACTTCTACTAATAGAGTTGACGTTTGATGAAAAAGCCACTTTTAGAGGGTCTCCACTTCTTTTAAATTTTTTAACGAGCTTCAAACGCAAATAGCATTCACGTTTTCGGGTTTCACAGTGGATCTATAACTGATATAAAATGAGATAACGTTGAGCTAAAACACCTGAGCAGGGAAAAAGTCATGTTGAACCGATGGCGCGTTTCCAGAAATTCCAGGTGCCACAATTCCTCTAACATCACATGGGTGGATGCAGTCGCATTCGTGACGCCAGCTATCAATATCCATATCTAAAATAATTTGATGATCTGATAAACTATAAAAACACTGACGGATTTTTAAAAGTAGAAAAACAGGTTGTTTGGTTTTTGACTCTGTTTATTTCCCACTAAATTTCAAAGTCTAAAATAACATATGTGTATTATCTCAAAAATTTGCATTGGAAGGACCGTCCTATTTTTCAAGCGACCTTTCAATAGACCTTGTATTTGAGGTGCCCGTCTAATGGGTGCTCTGGCATTTTTTCGGAAACTTCTCCAGTAAATTCATCACAGTTTTCTTGAAAATCAAAAAAATCTTTTTTTCATGCATCCTATCTGAGAGTCTTATATTAAAGGAGACTTATTTCTAGAGGCGCTCTTCTACTAAAATAAATAAGGTGTTAGTTGTCCGTATTTTAACATAGGTTTTGCAAAGTTCAAAAAACTTTTGTAAAAATACCTCTGCACTGAAAAGACGGATGTCCAGCATAATCCCATAGTTTCGCAGGTGCGAGGTGTGGACATGCCAGCTGTGTATAGTAGCACCAGTTGATGCAAGGGACACGTTCCCAGATTTGTAGTGAGTGAACTAACAACCATCGGCGATACCATATCTGTAACAAACATATTCTCTTCCCAATTTTTATGTCCACACAAAAACCAAACGTATTTTGAATGATTCGTAGCACAAAAACGTGTTCAGATAAGACTTTCTCAAACATCTTATCTTACAGTTTGTCTGTCCTTTCTTCAGAGGTGACTGGACGACTGAGCTTCAATTTCTCAAACTATCTTTGGCCTGCTCTACTATTGGAGGTTTTTTCTGTTATTGTTAATGGTACCCTACTAATTGAATAAATAAGGTAGGAATGAACAAATGAAAACATTTTTGAGAAAAAAATGAAAATTTTTCATATTCGAATAAGAAGTTTTTTTTTTAACTTTAAAAATATTGTTAGCAGAGATGGGCAAGCAGATATCTAAGCAACTCACTTTACAATTCGTACATGTAGCGTTTGGTGAGAACGGTCTTGTTGCAGATGCGGTATCTATTGCAGGTAAACAATCAAAACGTGAAAGAGTAGTGTCAAATGAATTGAACGCTTCATTCAATTTCAGTAATGTTCCTGTAAGTTTTTTCAAAATTTATTCGTTAGTCACTGCTTTCATTCCGGACAGTTTTTCATCTTGATTGGCATCGTTTCCGATGTGTGTATGTATGGTAATTCGGTAATTTTTAAATAGTTGAAAATTTCAAATATAGTACTTTTCAGTTGAAAGACATGCCGAGTGAGGCAAATTTTTCTTTCAACCATGTTTTTACTACAAGTCGGGGATTCACCTATGGTAAAGTGGTAAAGTGACTGAAGAAGAATCGTTAATTTCAAACACAATAATTACCTGAAATTTTTTTGAAACAATGCGTACATCTATTGATACTGCCCGAAATACAGTCATTTCCTTCTTGTCCTTTTCGCAACGACCAATTATCTTTTCTAATTTGTCCTACTGAGAACACCTAAAAATTAATTCAGCAATGTATTCTTGGGGGTTTAAAAACTTCGTAAAGTGGAAGAGGCTTCAGTTCCGGGAACAAAAAAACTTGTTTTAGAATACGTAGCCGTGACTGTGTTCCCGCTGAACAAATTTCAGGAATAATTTTGTCCGACCATGTAGTACATTGATCTGTGCTGTTGACATTGAGCTGAAACTATCATATTATCAGTCAAGGAAGTTAACGCTGCATCAAACTTCGGAAAAAAATTTTGGGCTGCGACAAGGTTCGATACCGGAATTCGAACAAGTTGCCACGTTGACCAATGTAAACAATTGCATAATTAAAAATCCCTTCAAAAAAACTTCTGAAATATCTCTTGAGAAATTCACCCACATTCAGTATATTGAAATGTTTCCAGCATCTTCTTGGGGCACTGGTTTTTTTAGAATCGGATAGTATTTGCGGCAATGGAACAATTTTTGATGGCTTCAGAAAAACTATTGTGGGGCCTTCTTGAAGATCTTCGGAACTATCGGAAATTTGTAAAAGTTGTTCATTTTCTGTGATGGAATGATCCAAATTGTAAGAGTTTGGCAAATAAATATGATTTGACTGTTTTGCTACGAGCTGGCCGTAGGTAATACATTGAAAATTGAGCTGCTCTAATTGTCTCAGGCCTTTTGTGTGAGGCGTGCAAAGACGCATCATGCGCGAGTATTCCACGCATGTCAGACTGGCCCACGCCCTTCGGAGCACATGAATGAGGACCTGCAAGTTGAAAGCGTCGGGAAAAATGTAAAGCTAAATGCAAATCAATTGAACATTTATGGAATTTTTAAGACCCACTTTCTCTAAAACCCAAACTTCCCTTGGCACTAGCGCCGAAAGTTTTTCCGATCTGGCTGATTTTTGGCACAAACATGTACCCAGATGAGGTCTTTCAAAAAATGTTACCAAAAAGTTTGTACCATGTACCTACCAGATTTGGGATCAACGAAACAACTTTTTGGGTCAAAAAATGTAAAAAATTCAAAGTTTGAGATTTTGTTCTGAAACTTTGTACATATGTTTTAGAGTACAAAAAGCATGTTTGAAAATATTTTGAGCTCATGAAACCATCTGGAAGTGTAATTTTTGACATCACTGTTTTGGTTTTGTCTTTAAAACTCGGTGACGAAGTGAAGCTGTATACGAATTTTATTTTTTCATTTTATGTGTCATGTCTTTGTGCACATTTTGATAGTAAAACCAACTTCCAACTCTCCGTCCATCTGGAGATATATAGCTTCAAAGGTGACCCACTTTTCGAAAAAAGTGTCACACCAAAAAATAAAAATCTTCATTTTTTGTTAAATTTTATTTTTCAAAATGGAATCTGGTAGTGCATTCTTTGCTGAACAATATTCTGTATAATACTTCCTAATAGCTCTTCTGGTTGTTGAGTTACAACCGTTTTCCCGAGACGTATCCAAAGTCTGCGCGCGGCGGCCGGCCGGTCGGTGGGCGGCGGGGGCAAGTAGGCGCCCAAAAGTGGGGTGTGCAAGATTAGCAATAACTCGGCGGCCAAACAAAATTTTAACAAACAGTTAACTACAAAGTTGTAGTTCTAGAAACAAGCTATTGATTGATGTTAATTTGTAATAATGTTAGTCAAGAAGCAGATGTATACAATTGACTGAACTTCAGCAAGTTTATAAGCGTGTTACAAGTTGTATTCAAAACAAAGTTGCACAACAATTAACATCAATCGATACCTTGTTTCTAGAGCTACAACTTTGTAGTTGACCGTTTGTTAAAATATTGTCTGGCCGCCGAGTTATGGCTAATCTTGCACACCCTACTTTTGGGCCCGACTTGCCCCCGCCGCCCACCGACCGGCCGGCCGCCGCGCGCAGACTTTGGATACGTCTCGGGAAAACGGTTGTAACTCAACAACCAGGAGAGCTATTAGGAAGTATTATACAGAATATTGTTCAGCAAAGAATGCACTACCAGATTCCATTTCGAAAAATAAAATTTAACAAAAAATGAAGATTTTTATTTTTTGGTGTGACACTTTTTTCGAAAAGTGGGTCACCTTTGAAGCTATATATCTCCAGATGGACGGAGAGTTGGAAGTTGGTTTTACTATCAAAGTGTGCACAAAGACATGACAAATAAAATGAAAAAATAAAATTTGTATACAGCTTCACTTCGTCACCGAGTTTTAAAGACAAAACCAAAACAGTGATGTCAAAAATCACACTTCCAGATGGTTTCATGAGCTCAAAATATTTTCAAACATGCTTTTTGTACTCTAAAACATATGTACAAAGTTTCAGAACAAAATCTCAAACTTTGAATTTTTTACATTTTTTGACCCAAAAAGTTGTTTCGTTGATCCCAAATCTGGTAGGGGTATGGTACAAACTTTTTGGTAACATTTTTTGAAAGACCTCATCTGGGTACATGTTTGTGCCAAAAATCAGCCAGATCGGTGAAACTTTCGGCGCTAGTGCCAAGCCTCTTCACAAAAAGTTTCGGAATTACAGAAAGTGGGTCTTAAACTCCCAGTAAATCGTTTTCTTGTGCAACAAAGAAAAACGAACTTTACCCAAACAGCAAGTTTTTTTTCTCAAATTTTTGGTTTTTGCAAAAAATACATACCTAATAAAACCACGTAGCTTTTAGAAAATTTAGACATTATGACTGATATTTTACTTGCGGAAAATTATTTTTCAAAAGTTGAGAAAATGTTTTGGAACCTTTAAATTTTTCAAAAAGCTCAATTATGAGCAGAAGTATTTATATTTGGTCTTATATTAGCAAACTGTCAACAACATCAAAACAAAAAAGGATGATTTAAAAAAATGGGAGTTGCAAAGTTTCGTAGACGAACTGAAAGTAAAGTTGACTATTATCAACTTTTCCTAAAATTTTTGGGTGAACAAGGGAGGGCGAGAGTGAAAAGAAAAAGAAGCAGGGACCCAGACACTTCAGTAAATATCTTGCCAGTAGCATTAGCCACTATTACTCTGAGTCTTCCATAAATGCACGTTATTTCAAAACTACAGCGCTTCTCTCCAGTCTTCTGTTTCACGTAGTGTACGAGAAAGAGTCGCCTGGAAAGGATGTACGTTTATTTTAAGTCAGATGTTCACCGAGAATAAGAATGCCTTTACCTTAATCATACTTTAAATCATGGAGATTTTGATTTTGAGGCTCATATTATGAAATAGTGCTCACAACCTCCAATGTGTGGTTGATACTAGAACACTGATCACAGGTTCAGAAATTGAAAAGATTCACTCAATATCATGACACTTTATTGATAATTAGAATTTGACAAGAAATGATGGTCTTTTTTATTCTTAACAAGCCTGGCTTCGCCGGCTTGCACCGTCATTCCTTCAGTTTTTCTAAAGTTCACGTGTTTTTTTTAACTCAGCGTGAATCTTTTCTAGAAATGAAGGGCGGACGGACAAACAAACAGACAGACAGACAGAGATTTTAAGAATTTTATTTTATAAGAATGATAAATCTACAAAACAAATTTTATTCTAATGCTTTACAATGCTTTTCAGTGTACTGATCCATTTTATGAAAAAACCTTCCAGGTTGATTGATTGATATTCAATTGATATTCAGCTGACGGGCATAATATCACTCAGTATCTCAAGATGAACCTGGAAATAAATTGAGTTTATGAAGAAAGGAAGTTCATACTCACTTTTTTTGGGGTTACTTCTTCACGAAGTATATGACTCCAGCTGTGATGGATACAACAGTAAACAATGCAATAATGACAACAACGCACCAGTTTGCTAAAGTTTTGAAAGAAGGTTGCAAGTTAGTTAGTTATTCTATTAGCAGGGCATGCCCTTCTATTGTTCAAGGCACCTTCCAACCGCCCTTGTGTTAGAGACGCTCTCCTAATGGAGACTGCCCTTTTATTTTTCAAACCAAGTTTGAGACAATAAAGTTAAAGTTTCTTGGAAAATCAAACCGGTCGCAAAAAAATCACAGAAATCAAAGTGTCCTTGTATGGGAGGTGCCCTTCAATTAGAGGTTGCTTTTCTACTTTTCGAACTGCGTGTTGGCTGCCTTCATATTGGAGGTGCCCTTCTAATAGAAAAAATACGGTAAATCAAATTCTGCAAGCATTCAGCTAAAAATTTATCTAAAGACCTGTGGCCAGTTGTCCAGCTCTGTGCGGGTAGCTATGAACAACCCTGGAAAAAAGGACAGAACCATTTTGTTTAGCGTTTTGTAGGAAGGGCTTGACTTTTTAATGGTACCCGAATGATTTTCAGTGAAAGAAATTTCGTTTGGTGCTCCCAAGTCCCAACAGCCGGAATTCTGTTTTTTAGGGACCATTTTTCTCTCAATTTAAAAAAAAAAAAATCAACGTCTTATTTTTGAATTTCATGTTTTGGACGTAAAAGAATTTAAATCAGTAGCAGTACCAAAGAGGGACGGCAATAGCCGTCAGAAAGTCTATGCAGCAACAAATGCAATTTAGTCTAAGATACAGTTCATCTTCAAACTCACTTGGTTCTACATTTTTTTCAATTTTGTAAATTCGTTCAGCTCTCTGTTGCTTACGAATTTCTAGCACCTCTTGCCCAGTTCTTCGCTGACGAAGTTCTTGATCAGCCATCAAAAGTCTGGAAATACCAAGATGTTTCACACGTGTCTGAAATTGTGATAGTTCACGATTAGAAAATCAATAAAAAAAAGAGCAAAGAGTTGAGTGCGCAGATAGAATCTTCAACCATACAGCCATAGCAACATATTAAGCATACTACAACCGCCAAAAAAGTTGGCTGTTGGCGGGTCTCGCCACGAAATTGGGTTTTTGTTGTTTTCTTAACTCTGTTTAAAATTTTTCTTTGATGAATTCGGATACATCAGAAGATTTAAAATTGGATGATAATCAATTTTACAAAAAGTTTTCAGTTTTTCCGCTTGAATTCTCAGATTTTGTGTTTTTGCGTTGAAAATTATAAAAATGGATAATTTGCAATGAAAAACTGAACATTTTTTGTAAAATTGACTATCATTTTATTCTAAATTTTCTAATCTTTCTGAATTCATCAAAAAATGCCAAAAAAATTGTCTAAAGTCAAGAAAACACCGAAAAACCGATTTCGTGGCAAGACCCGCCAACTTCCAACTTTTTTGGCATTTGTAGTACTAATTTTGAGAATATGTCACAGGTATCTCACTTTAAAGAAAAAACCATTTGTAGAAAAAAAACAACATAATATCTCAAACATTTGAAGGAAAACTACCCACTTTATGATGTAAATTTTTTTTGAAAGTTTCTTTAAATTACTGGAGAATTTCAAGACATTTTTGGAAGGAGCAGAAAACGAATTTAAAAACACGCGATAACGAAAAAGGGAATGACAGAACCGGAGGGAGGCGGTCAAATGCACCACATTCTCCGTTTTCTCTGTTACCTAGGAAACGAATCAACAATTATCTGTTTTCTCTGGTTTAATGTACACCAGAAGGTTCATGACGGCCATCGCCTGTCCATATTTGAAAAAAAGGTGTCTTGAAGTTAACTCATTTCCACAAATAAAAAGTCCAACTGAAAAAATGCAGTGAAGAATCTTCTTTTCTTCCTTCCCTAGTCAAGTAAACTTTATGATACTTTTTATTCAACTAAAATTACGAGGAAATTCACATAAATTCTCAACAATTATGTAGAAGTTCTTATGAAAAAAGAGATATAAGTTTAGTGAATTAACAATTTGAAAAATAATCTCGAATGCAGTGAACACAATGAGAAAAGTACTCAAATTATTAGAAATCGGTTCTCACCAATCCGTCTGCACATTTCCAACGAATAGCTTAAGTTCTGCTATTGAATTGGAACGATCAAGATTTTCGGTCTAAAAAAATACGTTTGAAACTATTTTCATGTTCAATTACCAATACACGATGAACACACAAAGCTATTTCGTGCCATTTAGAAGAACTAAACATATTTTTGTATTCTTCGTTTCCAAAAGTGTTTTCTATTTCCGCTGAGCTTTTCGACATTAACAAAGAATCACGCAATCGGCCGTCTTGGTTAATCAAGTTTTGCCAACGTACTAAAATGTCTTTGTGAACTCATAATGAGAAAAAAAAATAACTTATTTCTTGTTCTGTTAGTTTTCTATATCCAAAGCCACGAATTGATAAAACACAATCGCATAACATTTTTTGTATGTCTGTTGTCGACCATTTTTTTTGATTTTCTGAAACAAGTCAATCATATCGAAAGGAAGTGCAATACAAATGACGAACTAACCTTGGAAAGGTCTCGTAGTTTCTGCTGCATGAACAATTTCAGTGATAGAACAAAACGAAGACACAGCTCTGTCTACATTTTGGAGGCATTTCTGATTAATGTCCCTGTTTTTATCAGTTTTATTAGTTCTCTGATAATTTATATTTTTTAATGAAGTAAAACGAAAGCTCTTACAAGTATTGCAGAAGTAACATAGTCTTTTTCTCTTTCGCTATCAACATCAAGAGTGTAATCATATGGTAGCGCAACATTGTTATACTCGCCAAGTGCGTTTGTTTTGGAAACAAACTCGTCAAGATTCGATCTAGGGAAAACCGTTCTCGATAAAAAAAAAACGAGTAAATGTCTTACTTCAATGGAAGGTTTGATGTCTGCATGGCATTTTTTTCCTTTGTGACTTCACAAAATGAATTTTGCCCTAGTGGAAGCCTGTCGTTCTTGTTCTGAAAAAGGGTCATACTGCTTGGTCATCTTTAAAAATGGTCGCGCACAAAAAACACACAGTTTTTGCCAATAAATGTACATAAATAACATCTCCTGGATTACTGACAACTTTACCGCAGATCAAAGAAACTTTTAAAAAATTTTTTAATTTGAATTTTGGCTCTGTTCCAAAAAAGAGGGATCTAAAAAAAAGGGATCTAGAAAAAAAGAGGGGTTATAAAAAATATGTGAACATTTAAAGATTATCGTCAGGAAATAGAGAGTACATAACCTATGACCCCATTTCGATGTTTATGTTATCTGATTGCTAGTACACATAGTTCACTTTTCAACGAGAAAATGTGGGTTTGAGGTGAAAAAACTATGAAATGGCTCTTGTACATTGCCTTTACTTTACCAGAAACACAAATCGTAGCTTCTTTCTCATGAAAAGTATTTCCAAACTTGTCAAAAAGGCTCATTCATTGTAAAACTATGTTTTGAAATAGTGGGCAACCGACTACGAGTAGGCAACGATGAGTTGCCAGGTATCGTTTACATCTATTTCTGGCTAAAAACTCTAAATTTTTTATCTTTTTTCCAGATTCCTCTTTTTTTTCTAGATCACTCTTTTTTGGAACAGAGCCCATTACAATAACGAAAACGTCCGCAGAATGGGTATTTGTTTTGAAGTTCTCAGTTCTGCAAAAAAAACCTCCGAAAAAATTTCCGTACGTCTCAATATTCAGTAGTTTCCCAGCTCCGGGACATTTTCACTTCGGGGTTTCAGAAAACGCCAATATTAAAAACGCTTTTTCATTTTTCCACAACCCTGTCTGAATGTCCTTGTATTAGGAATGCCTAATTGAGGTTTTAGAAAGAAAAATACGATACTAAAAAGCCATACCAAACTGTGCAACGTTCCAGAATGTAACTTTCGAGTGTTTTGAGTTTCCAGCAACCTGAAACTTGGAACTATTTCAACAGTTTGAAATTTTGTTTGATCACCTTTTTTCAATCTGCGATTCAAATTGACTCTGGTTTTGAGACAAAACATCTAACTTAGAATGTGGAAATTCAGAAGGTTTAAAACTATCAGTGAACTCTGAAAACTCTTTTTAAAAGAAACTACAATTGGTTTACCAGAAACGCGATCAATCAAGAATGTGCGCTTCCTTTTGATATTCCTCCCTTTGATGCAAAAAAAAAGAGTAACCAAAAGTAAGATCAGAACCAAAATTATACAAATTATTATAGTGAAAAGAATAATGGATAACGAAAATTTGTTGGGGCCATCCAAGTAATTTGAGTTGGACTCTAAAATGAATTTTTTTAAACTTCAAAAAGTCATTCATTCATAAAGTCCCACCTGGAAATTCTGAGGTTAGCATTAAATCTAAGTTTGTTGTATCTGTTTGAAAATCGGCAACAAACTTGTCTCCAGACAGTTTATTGTGGTTGTCCGGTGTTGTAAGTGCTGTTACCAAACTTTCTAAACCGAAGTTTTGTTTGATTTCCTCTGGGATTTGGAAGGCCTGATTATTCAATTCTTGCCTGGAACAAAAGTATCTATGCTCAAAAACTGTGTTCAATAGTACTTTTCTATATTGAAATTTGAATTAATAATCGGTAATCTCATTGATTCCACAGTCGGTAGACCATATACACATTTTACAGTGACAGACTGATCTTCTTCCAGGATAATAACTGGATTTTTGCCTATTCTGATGCGATTTTGAAAAACGTTCTGTGCGGGCTGAAAAACTTTTTTATTTTGAAAATCATGCAATAAAAGTTTTACGTACAATCTGCGTAAGGCAAGGATCATTGAATACCGCAATTTCTATAATATATTTGATCTCTCCGTTTCCTTTGAGTCGGCACTCGGGTTTTCCTGAAAAATGAAGGCGCTGTCATCGACTTTCAAAAATTACCAGAAACTCCAACAACGATCCAATCCGTGAATTTTCCATGTGGAAGATCGTCTGGATCAAAATTTATTTCAATTGTAATTAACTGAGATCCACACCGAGGAATTACTGTAATCAGATTTAGACACATATAAATAAAAGTCCGTGCTGCTATTTATTATGAACACAAATTAAAAACTTTCATATTTGCTGCATTTAAAAAAAAACTATAAAAAATTATAGAAACACAAACCTGAAGCATTTTTAGTAGTAAGCACTTGACCAAATGTAGTCCAAATAAAACAATAAAAATATGGAGTCCATAGAACTTTGATTTTCATACCTGTCTGCAAAACTCTTGTTCTTGGAAGCAGAAACAGTGACGCGTTTCAATTGCTATTCATTTTTGTTGAAAATTCGAAAAGTAAATTAGAATTTGTTTCGAACATTCTAAGAAACTTTTAAAAAAACTATTGGAAGGAATATTGGAACACATGCATGTATGAAAACAGATAGTACATGCAGAGTATTCAACGCATGACGCCGCCTACCGCAAACTGGCTATTTTACCTTCCATCGACAGACTCGAGATGGATTGCCAGGTATACAAAGGAAGACCTTCCGTCCGACAGCCGTATAATAATTAGTGCTTCAAAAAGATTCTACATACATCGGAACTCTCTGACGACTCTGGAATATAGAATTCGTTCATTCGTCAGCAACTCTGACAAAGCACCAATTTTTTATTTTCTCGAAAACATATTAATCAAACGCAATCATAACTTACTAGGAAGTTTTTTTTCCAAACCTGTTTGCACTTTTCATTATATGGATCGATAGATCTCGACGCGCTGATCAACGTTTCAGTACTCCAATTTGCTAACGGGCATTCCTAAGGGTATTTTGGGCGCCCAAAGTCTCAAAAAGTCCAAAAATTGGGACTTTGAGGACCGATTAAAATAGGTTCCCGGGGTTCCCCAGAGGGCCCAAATAGTGCAAAAGATAGAACTAAACGTAAACTATCAATCCTGAACCGATTCTGAAGTTTTCCGAAAGAATTTGTTTTTCTAAAAAATTTTCACCCCGGACCTGAAAATCCAAAAAAATGTTTTTTGAAAAAAACAAATTTTCTCGGAAAGTTTCAGAATTTGTTCAGGATTGATAGTATACGTTCATTTCTACCTATTGCACTATTTGGACCCTCTGGGGAAGACCAGGAACCTATTCAAATCGGTCCTCAAAGTCCCGATTTTGAGGCTTTTTCGAGACTTTGGGCGCTCAAAAGTACCCTTGCCCGTTAGCAAAAATGAAGTACTGAAATGTTGATCAGCGCGTCGAAATCTATCGATTCATATAATAAAAAGTGAAAAAAGGCTTGGAAAAAACTACTCCCCTAGTTAGATTATAATTCACTATGAAACTACGTATGAAACAGCAACTGCGCTAGATGTTCAAATCACAAAATGACATGTTCTTAATACGAAGCATGAAGCATTGCTATAGGTTTGTCTTGAAAAAGGCCGTGTATCGGAGAAGCTTCAAAATTGGCAGTATCAGACACAAATAAATATGTAGATTAATTCAGAAAAATGTGTTACTTTACATCACAAATAAATCGATTCAATTTAAGGAAATCGAATAAAAAGTATGACTCGTTTAAAAAAATTTTTTTATGAAATACACCAAACGAAGAGCGCAAGTTCTAAATTTGACAGAGACATTAAACAGATTGTCTTTAAGGGGTGGAGCATTGGTCTAGTGACTTATTAGATATTTCACACGTCTGTGGAATAGGTTTTTGGTAACCCCTGTGCACATTTTTGGATCAGGGGTCCTCCTTATCATGATTCCGGGGGCCAAGGGGTCTTTTTTCAAAAAAAAATTTCACGGAAAACTTCCAGAAAAATTAAAGAACATTGGTGGATGCAAGAATAGGTGTTTCGCCAAGTTTCCGATTCTGAAAAAATGTTTTGACAAAGTTATTATCCAGAAACTTCGGTTTTTTGGCTTTTCGGGTGTTTTTTGAGGTTCAACCGTGTTTTTCGGGGCTTAGGAGGCATTTCTTTACTAAAGTTCCAACTAATGAAATGTGCAAAAATGCAAGGGCTATCAAATGAAGCAACATTCGATCACATTTAGACAGGTTTCAATAGTTTTATGCCAAGAAAACTGTGTACCGTTTTTTCCTAACTTCAGAAAAAATGTTTGTAACTCCCCCAATTTCCCCCAAATTTTTCGAAATCTACCATATGTGTAGCTTATACATTGATCTACAATAGTCTGCGAACATTTAGCTTTTAAAACGTTTTTGAAATTGTTTACGATTTTTATAATAGATACGGTAATCATTTGTTAATTTTAATCACATTACATAAGTCTCAAATCCATTGTTTTTTATTGTATTCTTGCGCGTATTATTGTAAAAATCCAATTCTGAAAGTGATATTTTTTCAGTTCTCTAATCCGTTTCTCGATAGAACACTGTACAGAAGCTGACAAGTTTGAAACAATTTTTCGGGGTTTTACAATATGCAACCTTGAGATAAACACAACTGTCAAGTTTGGAAAATTGGTCTTCACAATTCGTAAACCGAGTCTGAATTCTGCATTCAACATTTTATTCCAATCCCAATTTTCGCATCACACAGCTAGATATAGGAAGTCTAGTAACGCGTCCAGTAACATAGAAATAGTGTGTTTTTGGGAGAGATTCTTGTGAGCACCCCATGGCTCTTTGTGCGTTTTCCGTCAGCCTTTTAGAAGAGAGAGAGTTGAGAGGAGAAAAAGAGATGAGATAGTCGCGGGGAGCAGAGAGCTGACTGCGTGCTGCTTCTGAAGGCGTATTTCGTCGCCATTTTGTTGTTTACGCTCGTCAATCTTCTTTCTTCAGTTCTCCTAAACTACGACACTATTTTTCATCAGCTAAAAGTTTCCTTTCACCCAGCGTGTGAACATTAAGAAATTATTCACGCAGAAACAAATTAAGTCGCTTAGAGCCGGCTGTGACTTGCTTCCGCTATTCTCCTTTAAAACCAAACAAAGTTTTCAACTGTGGAAAACACTCTCAATTAACCTAAATTTCGTACGTTTCTGAGCCAAAAAAATTCCATATTGTATTCCCATCATCTTCTTTCAAAATTATCTGACAAAAAATATATTTGTACGCAGGAATTTCAATGTTTCTTTCAGATTTATTCGAGAAAATAACTTCAGAAAAATTATTAAATTGTACAAAACTATATCAAGTTGGATGCGCCAATTTCTACTGATGCTCACGTAAAATTTAACGAAAACTGAAGCTTGACGCAACTTGAAGCCGTCGTAAGTCTTTTTGGCTATAAATTTGTTTTTTTTACACCAAGAGTTTTGAGATGGCGGCTGAAGGACATAATGTCGACGCCAATTTGGTCGAGATGAGACCAAACCATGGCCACTATTTTGTCAAGAAAACTTTTGGGAAACCAACTTACTGTCATCACTGTTGCGAGAAAATTTGGGGGATGCTCACAACTGGATACAGCTGTGAAAGTAAGTCATAATTCGAAGCCTTTACGACATGAAATGTTTTTGGATGGGTAGGAAACTGGCCATCTTTATGATTAAGCAACGTATACGGGAGTCATACTTCCGTTAAGGAAAGATGTGAGGCTATTTTCATAAGAAAACACTCGGTTTCTCGCCTTTGTATTTCACAGCTATTCAATTTTCAAACTTAACAAAACTTGAGAGTGTTGTTAAATTAGTATTGTATTTCTAATCCTGGTGTTTTTTCAATAGAAGGATTGAAAAGATCTCAATTTTTCAAATCACTCCTGCACAAAACGTACGCTTATCCTGCTATCTTCATAGAAATCTCCTACGCTACCACAAATTATTTCCATTGCATGCAACGTCTAATGGGAAATACCTGCGACTATTATTTTGTAAGAAAACTTGCATGTGCTTTTGAGTATTGAAACTGATGCGCAATCATCAACTTTTTTCTAACAATCACCGCCAAAGCAGATTCATTCTCAAACAAAAAGCCACGCAACCCGATAACTAACCTGATCGCTCACTTAGAAATTTCATTTATTGAAATTAAGGGGTTTTTTCAAAGCGGTCAATTGAGATGCTTTATCGTAAACCGCAAGAGGAACATTTCAGTGTGCAATTTTGTATGTCATGAGAAATGCTTGCGAACTGTTGTTTCCTACTGTAGCAGCGTGGCTCTTCAATTAATCAAAAACCCCGTTGCCCATACATGGTCAGCTCCATGCCTCATAAAAAGAAGATACTGTTGTGTTTGTCGGAAAAAAACAGACGAAGCAATGTCAGTGGAATGTGAAGGTGAGAAGAAATTAGACAACCAACATTCTCATTTCTTCAGTTTGTGAATACTACGTTCATGTGGATTGTTCAGATCTTGCTGTTTCCGATTGTAAGGAAGCAGCTACATATGTAGCTAATATGGAAAGCGTAAGTTGGAAGAATTTACAGTACCGGACAAAAAGAAATCATATTTGGGGTTTTTCAGTGCAAAAACGTCATTTTCCAAGCCATGGGTCAGGGATTCAACATGAATACATGACTCAAACTGTTCATAATATTGTTTTTCAACCTTCTGGGAGCTAGAAAAACAAAAAATAACAGCCTGGAAAGTCCTGATTTTTTTGCTACACCCTTTCAAAGATATCTAAAAAATCAGAAATTTGGATTTTTTGGTGTATCTTCAAAATTAGGAAACCAATGAAGCTGAAACTCAACATAGTTATGAATTTGCATGTAAGAAACCGTTTCCAGTACTTCGTTTGACATCTTAGTCATAACTTACAAAAAAAGGAGGAAGACAAGATTTCTGTGATTTGGGAGGTATCTTTGAAAGGGTGTAGCAAAAAAATCAGGACTTTCCCGGCTGTTATTTTTTGTTTTTCTAGTTCCCAGAAGGTTGAAAAACAATATTATGAACAGTTTGAGTCTTGCATTCATGTTGAATCCCTGACCCATAGCTTAGAAAATGACGTTTTTGCACTGAAAAACCCCAAATATGATTTCTTTTTGTCCGGTACTGTAACTAAAATTTTCGAACTTTGAAATACTGATTCTGTTTGCTGATCTGAAAATGATTGTAAACACCATCCATGTATATCTTTTTCTTTTCCGTGAGTATCATAAACACGTTGTTTTTTTTTCAATCATTTTTGATTTTAAGTTCCAATCAAGAGTTAAACAAGAAAAAAAGATTTTAAGAAACAAATTTCGGTATCTATAATTCAGGCAAACACAATTCAGTATCATCATATGCGTGAAGGAAACCTGCCTAAAGAATCAAAGTGCATAGTCTGCAGGAAAACATGTTTTTCAACTGAATGCTTAGCAGGAATGCGTTGTGAATGGTGTGGCCAGACGGTACTGAACCAGTGAGTATTTGTACAGGTATTCTTTATTACAGGCTCACGCTCTCTGTTATCGACAGATGGACAAAGAATGTGACTTTGGAGCATTACGAAAAATCATGTTGCCCCCGATGTGTCTGACGATTCCTCGCACCGAGTTACCAATGGAACAACTTTTGAATATTTCATCACATGATCAACCACAGTCTCGTAAGGGTCAGATTTTACCTATCCTGTCTGTAGAGACATGCGTAACTAGTATATTTATTTTGAAAGTTATCGAAAATTTAGCAACTGATAATTTTTGTAATGCAAAATCTTTGTTTTCCGTTTGGAAACTTCCAGCAGCAACTTGCACCTCTTAATATAATTTTTTATTAATTGTTAAAACAAAACTAATTCAAAAAGTTGTTCTGCTTTCCAAAAGAGATTGATTTTCACAATTATCTCTCTCATTCAGTGTCTTCGCCTTCTAAAATCCAAGCCGATGATGTTTCAACTTCGGGAGAAGATATCAAAGAACGGGATGATTTTGAAGTTATTCGAGTTTTTGACGGGAACAATTCATATCGACTGCAGGTAAGGAAAACATTGTCCGCAAATTCTTTAAAATTTCTAATTTGTCTGTTTTAAATTAGATTTCGAGAAATATCGTTGTTGCAAAGCATGTTTCTGTTCAACAAGTGCGCGACGCAGCTCTCCGACGTTTTCACATCAATGACACACCAGAACGTTACTATATCACCCAAGTTGTTGGAGAAGGTCGGATAATCCGGGTTGACATTAACAAATTGAAAAGTTACAGTTGAGGAAGAGATACTAGAAGATCCTGTACCTCTCCGGAACGTGAAAAGACCGGAAGGAAAACGAGCTCAAATCTTCATAAGATATTATGACGATCCCGAAAAAGACGAAGTTAAAGTATATGGAGGATGGCTACGCAAAGTTCCTTTTACATTCTGTGCTTTACCTGTATGCAAAGATACAGTTGTTCAAGATCTGATAGCTGAAGCTCTCCACCATTTTGGATTGGATGGTGCATATTGGAATCGATATAATTTGATAGAAGTGTCATTAGACCGTGGTGTTGCAGAGAGGACTTGCAACCCCCAAGAAAATGTTCTTCAACTTGTGCGGAATTTGAGAAAGGTTTGCTACAAAAGACAGACTTTAAGATAAATGATTGAAAAATCTCGAGTAGAAGGGAACTCGAAAAGCAAAGCTTAGAGCTCTGAAAAGGCTAAGAATAAAGTTTTTCAAGCTGGGAAAACTAGAAAAGATGATAGGAAAATCCTTCTTCTATTGAATTATCAACAGAAATCTTGGATTTTCATCAGTTTTCGCGGTTTTTTTTCAACACAAACGTGGTCGTGGTGGGAGGGAATCCTTCAATTCGAGAAAATGCGGTAATCATACCCGTATTTGAACCTTTAACATATTGAACTCTAGCCCTCCGACAAAGGGTTTGCCCCGAAAGACCGCAGAACTTCTTTTTCAAGTTACAGTCCATTAAAAGTACTTTCTTGGACCTAACAGGATGAAAATTGAAGTAGGCGAAGGCGCATACAGTTAGAGTAAATCCCATGGCGTAGTGGCAAACGATTGTAAAGCCGTCAAAAGCTTGTTTACTGGATTCTTTACTTTATTCACTATTTGATTCAGGATTCTCTCCGGCGATACCATGTTGTCCGATTTTACGTACAAGAAAAAGAAGATCCACATGACCACGCTGTTTTTGTGGGGAATCTACCGGTTTCACTTGCTCAAAGGCAATATGAACGAATTTTATTGAAACTTCTAGGAGCAAAAGGTATTGTTTTATTATCTCAAAGATTAAACAAATCGACGTTATTAGAAAAACCCTTTACGGCAATTGGACCAATTTATTTCGAATATGGTAGCCTCATTATAACATTCAACACACCAAAAGCTGCTACAGCCGCTGTACAAAAACTTCAATCTGCTATATATGAAGAGAAAAAGCTGATTGTTCTTTGTCTGCCAAATGTGCAACCGCAAATGATCCCAAAAGATGTGGAACCTCTTCTTGTTCTTGTAAACGTAAAATCGGGAGGATGTCAGGGAACGGAATTGATTCAGTCTTTCCGTAAATTACTGAACCCTTTCCAAGTGTTTGATGTTTTGAACGGAGGCCCACTAGTTGGTTTGTACGTTTTCCGAAACATTCCAAAATATAAAATATTGGCTTGCGGTGGAGATGGGACTATTGGATGGGTGCTTCAATGCCTGGATATTGCCAAACAGGTACATTTCAAACTCTCCGATCTGATTTTTACCTTATCTTGTTTAGGATGCTGCATGCTTCTCTCCTCCTTGCGGAATAGTCCCTTTAGGAACAGGAAATGATTTAGCAAGAGTTTTGCGATGGGGAGGTGGTTATACTGGTGAAGAAAACCCAATGGATATTCTGAAAGATGTTATCGAAGCGGATACAGTGAAACTGGATCGGTGGGCTGTTGTTTTTCACGAAGAAGAGAGAAACCAGCCAACTTCATCTGGTCCTCAAACAGAGATGAATGAACAAACTATGAACAACCCGGAGGATCAAACTTCCATGATAATAATGAACAATTATTTTGGTATCGGAATTGATGCTGATGTTTGTTTGAAGTTTCACAACAAGGCATGATGAACATTTTTCAATCCACATGCATTTTTTTTCAGAGAGATGCGAATCCTGAAAAATTTCAATCACGTCTGTTCAACAAAACACAGTACGCTAAAATTGGACTTCAAAAAATGTTTTTTGAAAGAACTTGTAAAGATTTATGGAAGCGCATTGAACTGGAGGTGGGTGAAATTTCTTGAAAATCTCTTATGGTTTTTTAGGTCGATGGTCGAACTATTGAACTCCCTAATATTGAAGGAATTGTTGTTTTAAACCTGCTCAGTTGGGGTAGTGGAGCTAACCCTTGGGGCACTTCAAAAGAAGAAGGAGCGTTTTCGAAACCAACACATTATGATGGGTTGTTAGAGGTAACAAGACGCCGAAGCTGATTAAATTTGTTGTATTGGTGTTATTAGGTTGTTGGAATATCAGATGTATCTCGACTTGGTCTCATTCAATCCAAACTTGCTGCTGGAATTCGAATAGCACAAGGCGGCAGCGTATGCTTGAAAGTTTTGCGTTTGTTATATCTAATTTTAAGATACGAATAACAACGCATGAAGAATGGCCGGTGCAAGTTGATGGGGAGCCTCATATCCAGCCGCCTGGAACTATTACGATTCTTAAATCCGCATTGAAGGTAATTTTTACAATATTTAAAACACTGTATGCCTTACAAGATGTGTAGATATACGTGCACCATGTTCTGGGGAAACGGCCGCCACGAGGGAGAGGTGGGGAAATTGTAGTTTTAGCGGGGGAAAAACGAGGGAACCATATTATTTGATAAAGAAAACTTTATAAAATATACGTGCAAAATATGTGATTGTGACATGCATTGCTTGAAAACAATGAAAAGTCCTATAGAAAACATGTGCCGGACGAGGTCAGCTGTAGCTGATGCGGAAATTAGCCACTCTGTTCATTTTTGGCTTGACCGCCATTTTTTCTACAGACAGGGTTTCGGTTTTATAAGTGTGTAGAAATAAAAATTTCCAGCGAACGGATATCGATATTTCACAATGGTACAATTTTTTCGAGTCCGTGTGGAAAAATTTGGACTCGAATACAGTTTCGGTAGCATATTCTACTAGTAATTGAATTTCGTTTCATAGGGCTTGGGTTTTAGACTCACACTACTGCCAGCGCAAACGTGAAAAATATTTTTAAAGGGTGAAGATTGAACCTCCAGTAGCTAACAAGGGGAATGTTTCAGGTTGATACGCTATATTTGCCTGTCACTTTGCATTGAGATAGGCGGGTCCTTGAAGAATTGTTCTGATTTTTAAATCTTCTGATTTTTAAGATATTTTTAAGATACGCTTAAAAGCCTCTGCTGACTCAGGTTACCAAACAACTCCAAAAACCCCAACATTTGGAGTTTTTGATTTTCTAGTCACCAGAGGCATAAGAACCCGTTACGGATCCGCCTATTAGGCTCATAGGAGATCCTTACGCATACTCTCAACAAAATATATTCTGTCAACCTATAAAACCCTGCTTGTAAACAGAAAAAGAAGTTTACTACATATTTCACTTTCAAAAAGTGGGGATGACTTCTATAGTGTTATTGCTCATTCGTGTATAAGTATTGTTTAGAATAATATTCTATGTGCATTTTCCGTTTGTTCATATTTCACGCTTTTTGTGTTTGAACACTATTTCCAACGAGGGAAACCGAAACAACTAGCTAATCAAGCTTTGCTTTAGTGGAGCTAATATTGTGTAATTTTACAGGCGCAAATGTTGAAAAAAGCAAAAAAGTCACGTCGTGGTGGCACTTCAGTTGTTGCTCAACCAAATCCAGAATCTTCGGATTCATTATCTGGTCCGTTGGGCGTCCCTTCTACACTTGGTGATCCTCATCATGGAAAAACGACACCTGACAACAATGTTGGAGATTCTGATGAAGAAGGCGATGCTTTTCTTTGATTGTAAATTTGGCCTGCTCACAAATTGTTGAATAGATGTAATCGAGAATTGTATCTCATCTAATGTAGATCTCTCAATACTTAGTTATTGAAGTGGCTTTTTGTAAGTTTATGTTAAAAAAAGTTTTTTCGGTTTCAATAGTTGTATTATCTTTTTTCCCCTTCCAATTTTCCTCTCAAAAGGTGTGTCTTGGCCAAGGTTTCCAATTCCTCTCTCTCATGTCATTGATTGCACTCGTGTTAAAATTGGATTCAAAAAATAACACGTCTTGGACATCCTATTTTCAGAGATGAAGTTAGGACTAGGTATGCGCTTTTCAAAGAATCGGGTGAGCTTCAATGGCACTGTTCACTGCGGGCCAGCTCGGCCCGCTTAACTGAAAATATAAGATTTGGGAAGAAAATCCAACTTTGTACTTGAAATTTTGGATTCCATTCCAAAATTAAGTTGAAAAATTTTTCCATTAAAAAAAGCCAATCCCCATAGTGGAAATATGAATTTTCCAATTTCCGGAAAAAATTAGACTAAAAGTTGGTTGAATGTTATATAGTTGAATAGATTTTTTTGAGCTTCATCAGAAAATCTTCTTATACATCTACCGTATTTCTTCTATCAGAAGGGCGCCTCTACAGGGTGGCGCATAAGTATTGAGACAATAAATAGAGATCCTACTCAACTGAAGATCACAAGAAAAACACATTGGTTGCCACAGCATCTATGGTGCACTACCAAATGTGTCATTCAGAAAAAAAGCCTCTGCTCCGTTGGTGGATTTCAAATTTTCTTTTGCCCTAGGAGAGAGGAGCGTATGCTATTTTTTTGAGATTAGTTAACTGTTGTTCTTTCCTGAATTGCCTTTTAATTTTTTTTATGCCGCCACTTATGAAAAACGACCTGCGGCGCAGAAGCTTTTTTCTGGATGACACATTGAAAAAATACAATGACTCAATACTTATGCGCCACCCTGTATTAAAAGGGCACCTCCAATACAAGGACACCGGTATATTTCTGTGATTTTTGTGCGAATTGGCCTGATTTTCACAAGAATTGTTAACTTTTTTTTCAAAGTTTCATTTCGAAAAATATAAGGACGCCTCTAATACAAGGGCGGTCGGAAACAATAGAAGGGCATGCCTTTCTAATTGAAGAAATAGGGTAAATCAACTAAAATAAGCCCACAGGGTTTTTTTCGACTGTTTTAATCTAACAACAAATTAATGAAAAAAGCCAGGTGGCCCGAAAAAAAAAAAAAGAAAAAAAACGCATTGCTGGTTATGACAATAACTTCAAGAAGCACTTTCTGAAATTCCCGGAATACCCTTGACACTAGCGCTCAAACCATTTTTGATCTGAATTTGGCATTCCTGACCTGAGCACCTAAAAACTTCAATACTTTTCCAATTTCTTGACCCAAAAAGTTGTTTTGTTATTGTGCAGCCGCAGGAATATGGTACAACCTTCTTTGTCACATTTTTCAAATCACCTCTTCTGGGTGTGTGTCTATGTCAAATATCATTCAGATTGGAGACACGTTGGGCGCTAGTGCAATGCCTCTTCACAAAATTTAGAAAATTACAGAAAGTGCTTTTTAAGACCGGGGTTTCCACTCCCGAAAGTGTAAAAATTGAGAAGACAATTTGAAAGTAAGTGGCTCACGATCAAATGGGCGACTGATATCATCTTTGTACATCTGATACAACAAACATATCAAATTACTTATATATTTTCTCTTTGCTTGAGTGTTTAATGGAATGTATAATTCAGGCTCAAATGCTCTCCAAGCCGAACTACAATAGTTGCTCTGTTATTCAACGAGGATATCGTCGAAAACACAGTCGTAGGTTGGTTAATGGTTAGAAGGGTTTCTTTTGAAAGGTTTGACCGATTGATGGGGTTTTCGGTAAAACCACATGGAATATTGGGAAGACAATGTAAAATGTTTAAATTAGACTTCAATTATTGTGTCATAAAGCTTCAAGCTTTTTGACGCCACCTGCTTGTTTGCAGAACCGACATGAACGCACCACTTGCTTCTCCTGAACTGGATGGTTAAGATCTTTAACGAAATCAATAGAATTCAAGTATTGAAATTTATGACATGAATTGCTTCAAGTGGAACGTCAAATCTCTTATTCATGATGAGTTTTCTTTGAGAGCGTCAAACATAAACGATAAGCTAATGAAATTAGGGTCCAAGTCGAAAACAGGCAAATTCCAACCCAGTGGTTTCCTGACCAATCTTGATAAGTTTGGGACCACAATTGTCCTCCAAGAATTGCAAGACAACAAATGACACGTCCATCAACAGCTACATAACGATCTTCTTGTGATTCCCAGTGAAGAGCGTGTGTAGATACTATGTAGGATGCAACAAAATTCGCTCCCATTATTCTCCCCAAAAGTTCATGTGATTCGTCCAGGTTAATAAGAACCTGAACAAGATAGGGAAAGCCTCAAAGTACAATAACATACCTGACGATGAAGAAGCCAGTTTGGAAAAGTCATCCAAGCAGTTCCTATACATATTGACGCAAGTGCATCTAGCTGATACAAAAAATTCCCAAAAACGTTCGAAGCGACGAGACGAGATCCTAAAATCTTTTTTGAAAATGTTTTAAATAACAAGCTGCAAAACCTGTTTGCCAGCCAGACTTTGAAAGCATGAAAAAATGAAGGCAAATAATGATGATCAAAAAATATTTGGACACGAAGAGAGTCTGAATTCGTTTCTGGAAATATGACTAAATCTGCCCGCAATTACCGTTTCATTAACTAAAGATGGCGTCACTGTTTGCAGTTGGAACATGAGAATGAGAATTAGAATTGATGGCTGTTAAAAACGTTTTCGAATTTAGGATAAATGAGCCTTACGATTAAACGAATGAAATGGCAAACAGACTGGCTGACAGAGCTTGAGTTCCGAAACTTGAATGACACAAGAGCAGATGCAAAAATCTGTCCACCAATGCACCGAATAAGATGCCAATGAACGCCATCAGTGTTTTTTTGCTGAAACACCTTGCTTAATCAACCTCGTCTAAAAATTTTGAACTCTCTAGAATCCTTAGTTACCTATTTGTCTATTCTAAATTTTCAAAACCTTATGTAGAGATTGAAACTTGTCATCAAGTTTTAATAAGTTTTCGCTGAATAAAGCAAGTCTGCGGGTTAAAAACTCACAAACAAAGCATCTCCAAACTTCCAAGGGAGAACATACAGTGAAAAACCAGATATTGCTGCAAATAACGCATCAAATGTGAGCAGACTGCGCATGATGGTCATTCTTCCTTGTTTCTTACAATTCTGCAAAAGAAAATGGATAATACGATTGTAGTGTAAGTGTTGACTAGGAAGAGGTTGATCAAGATACGCCAGCATGTTGGCCTAGTTAAACACTAGTACACAAAATTCTTGCCTATGTAGTTGTGATGCAGTGAACAAAGGATGTGCGTTCTTAGCGGAAAGTGTCCTTGAACTTTAGTTCAATCTCTCAGCGTTACTAATTTTATACGTAACCGAATGAATGTAATACAGCGGCAAAAGTAAATGACATTCATATTTTTCAAAAATTTATAGAACAAATTGACAGCCACAATCTCAGATATTTTTCGTACTTTAAAGCGCTCGCGATGATGAACGCCCACCACTTTTTTAAAATGAAAGTTTTTCATTGAAAAATGCAAAAAGCTTTTGCAACAATCTAAAATAACATGAAACCAGCCGGGCTGCGCCGGCTAAGGCCGCCTCTACTTTCTGGTGCAACCGATTTCATATTCATTTCTGAAGGACGCAAAACAGGTGTTGTACTGCGGGTAATCAGAAAAAGTGCTCCAGAAGTCGTAATTTTGAACCGATCGCTGAGAAACTCTACATGCACCTTCCGGTAACCGTTCTTTACCTCTGTACTTTACTAAAAATTAGCTCAAACGGTCCATTCCTCTCTGAGAAACAGGCGCGCACACACACGCTCACAAACAGACAGACAAACACACAAACTTTGTCGTTTAATAACAGTAAAGGTTTTTATGATTTCCCTCATTCTCAAAACTGATGGGATATCGTCTGCTGATGATGTTGCATTTGTTTATTTTCCGATATCCAATGTTTTCAGCCCGTTCCCTGACCACAGCCGTTTTTGAGTTTTTAACGAAAAATATTCTGCTACAATGGTGCTCTTTGAATAAATACTTTTCTGTTCAGGTTTAAAATAATGTTCGATGTGTAACATCTAATAAGTTGTGTAAAATAAATCATATATTGGACGTAACTTTGTCAGGAGAAGAGCTAAAATTTAAAATTTGGCACGCACATGCAGTAAACCTGAACACTGACTGAGGCAAAATGGCATCCCACAACTTTTAATTTTGACCGAGAAAAAATTCTAAACGTCCCACTCATTTTAGGGGTCGAAATGGCTGGAAAACTTCATAAGAGGAGCTAGATGTTTCCTGAGTAATCGAATCAAATACGCGTACAGTCAATACATGATTACAATTTAGTTAGGAATTTTAGAACGAGTTTCCGAATTTTTAGAACGGGTTAAAATTTGATCAATTTTGCTTGATTTTTGCACCTTTTTCACTAATTTTGATTTATTAAGCTTAAAATTCATTCAAAAATTCAAATTAAAAGCAAACAGCTTATGAATAAATTTGGACCATCTGCAATACAAATTTCCGTCAAGTTTTAAAAAATTCGATTCACAAATTTTTCAAAATTCAAAAAAAATCAAAAACCCATTCTAAAATTCCAAACTGAACTGCAATCATGTATTGACTGTACGCGTATTTGATTCTATTTTTTGAATTTTCTAGCCATTTTGACCCCTAAAATGGGTGGGACGTTTAGAAATTTTTCTCGGCCAAAACTGAATGTTGTGGGTTGCCATTTTGCTCCAGTCAGTTTTTAGGTTTACTCCCTGTGCGTGCCAAGTTTTAGAATTTTAGCTCTTCTCCTTACAAAGTTACACCCAATATATGATTTCTTTTACACAACCTGATACAAAAATGTGACGTTTGTTTTTCTGAGAGTATGTTTTTTCAAGTGACGTGAAATAGTATATAAGCATGCTTAAAGAAATAAAACGGCGTATGATGTGTTTCATATAGTTTTGAGAACGCTTTTCGTTACTTTTTCAACCGCATCTGTGGAAAAATACAGATCTCAAATTCGACGCAGCTTGAAACGAACAAACGTTAAATAATATGTGTTATCAATTTGTCTCCAGCATATCTTCAAAATTTGATTTCAATTGTTTAAGTTTTTATGATATTCACCAACTCAGTTTTTCTACTCGGAATTTAATTGGCATTAACTCTGCACATGTAACATGTTTTCAAAAAGCTTTGTTCACAATCTGTGTATGCTGAGAATCATTAATAAAACAAATCAGATGTCACATTTTTTAGTTCAGTTGTCTATTTTTATTTTATCATTTTATTTATCAGTTGAAATTTACTGCTAGCAAAATGAGAAAAAAATAAAGTGGTTGTTCTCTGGGCTTATCTTATCAGCATATCAAATTCTGCTAAAGTTTCAACGAAAAAAGTACTTATGTTTCGTACGTCTAATCTTAGATTAATTTTCAGTTCCTATTTGATTCTTCGGAACTTCGACATTTTCTCAACACATAAGGCAAAAAGACAGTTTTTGAGTTTTGCTATGAAACTGGTGTTTTAGAATTTTCCGTTTATTTTTGAAGTTGATAGTAGATTTTTACATTGATTTTGATCAATTTTACACAATTTTTTGGACATATTTGAAGCAATTGCCTCAATATTCTAAAACATAATAGCAAGTACGCATTATTTAAAATCGTACCAAGTTAACGAGCCTCTTTGCCAAAATAAGCTCTCAATCTTGAAAACACAGAAAGTTAAACGCACTACAAAACCCATTCAGACATCAAAAAGTTTTGAAAATTTATGTCCAAAAAGAGTACTTTTTCGGGCCATAGCCAATTAACAAAGTGTTTATTTCATTCAGAAACTACTATGCTGCTAGCGTTAATTTCGCTCACTGCAATTTTCATTCCATTATTGCTTTGGGTATACTCATGGTTTATTTCAGAGGTATAAAATGGTCACGCGTTCAAAAAACATGAAATTTTTTTCCAGATTCCAAAACACTTCATCAAACCAGGAACTAAGCTTCACAAAAAAGTGCAAAATAACTTGAGAATACTTGATCAAGTAACTATATAATATTTTTTCGAAAATATCAACTTTTCAGATTTATCATCCGAGTTGGTGGTGCCCGTTTGGAACAACACAAACTATTGTTCGCCAAATATTCAGAGACTGTCCATCACTCCCTTTTGTGCGGTGCGCGTTTTTCTTGTTTTTGCAGTCACTTTAAAGCATAGAGATTATACCTATGGCATCCTCGGAAACTTCAGTTTGCGATAAAAAAAAACAACTCTCATAGTGAGGGCACAAAACTCAATATAAATAGAACCGTTCCATTGTACAGAGTCATAATTACTAACTTTTGCCGAATTCTCTAGGCGCGCGTTCGTTCGTCCACTACTGTAAAACGACGGTCGTGGATTTTTCATGTTAGCCATGACTTAACCCGCCCAAGCCTGACCACCTCAACAATCGTTTTAGAATAGCTCACACTTTGAGAGGCCGAGTAAACTGGGAAGGCAGCAATAATCTTTAAAATTCTAGGGAAATAATCGAGTTTGAAGATGGAGGCGCAGCTGGCATAGATTGGTTGAATCCTGCTGGAGCTGATGACCACACCCCAATTGTCATTTTTTTACCTGGCATTACTGGCAGCACACATGACAGTAGCTATGTTCTTCATCCAGTTAAAGAAGCAAGAGACAAAGGTTGGAAATGCTTAGTAGTAAATCCACGCGGCCTGGGTGGAGTAAAACTACGCAATACACAAACGTATAATGCTGCAAGACCTCATGACTTTGCTTACATTGCAAAACTAGTCAATAAAAGATATCCACATGCAAAAAAACTTGGATGTGGTTTTTCAATGGGAGGGTAAGTAAAAAGAGAACACTTTGACATGGTTTTCTAATCTGAAACTTTAACATTAAAAAAAACTAGCCGATTCTGGGTTGTCCCCTACTGGCTTTGCACAACTTTAGTTCTTTAGCTAAATCAGACCGATTTCCGTGTCACCAAATTTCAAATGTAACAAAACGCATCAGCGACGTATGCCGCATTTGACTATTAGAAATCTGGTAGCCACCCAGAAGGTCTGGCATCAATCGACAGTAACTGATTGAATTGAAAAGAGGGTGTTTGTCAAAAAACTTGGTTTTGGTGGTTTCTAGTTGAATTACAAGAAGAGCGGATTTTGTCAAAATGAGCGATGAACCGGAAATTTTTTTTGAGCGTGGTACCTTACTGGCGCTCGGAATGAAACTTGTGCAAAGTCATTTAGGACTAGTATCAAATAAACCAAATAATTTAGTCTCAGTTTCAACTTTTGAATTTTTTTCTGAATCTCAGTTTTGCTTGGGTTGGATATTCTAAACATATTTCTACCATTTTTTTTTCAGAATGATTCTTTGGAACTATTTGGCAATGATGGGGCAAGAAGCCGATCTAGACGGCGGAATGATAGTTTCTTCCCCTTGGGATCCAATGGTTGCATCAGACTCAATTGAAGTACCGCCTTTTCAAAAAATAATAATATACACATATTTAGGCGCTTATTCCTCAAACTATTTTTAATAGGTTTATTGCAACAAATTTGGTTGAAATGGTTAAACCGTAAGTTGGGGTTACTTTCAAAATCACACCTATCACACATAGTTATCGCAATTTGTTTGAAAATCTAGTTGATTTTGATAAAGTTTGTCAGTCAACAACAGTTCGAGGATTTGATCAATCTTTCGTGACACCAATGAATGGATTCAAAAGTTATGAAGACTACTACAAAATGGCCACGCTGCGAACCAAAGTTTTTCACTTTATAAAAATCAACTCAAAAACATATTCTAGGTCGATAAAATAAAAATCCCTGTTGTAACCTTGAATTCAGTTGATGACTATTTTAGCCCAGTTGAATGTGAGTAATGCATTTTTTTTTCCTTTCTAGTTAAACAAGAAAATGACGTACCTAAATGTTGAGTTGTTTTAAGTTATGCGTTTAGGCATTCCCACTGAAGACATTACGCAAAGCGACTATGTTATCAGCATTATCACCAATCATGGAGGCCACACTGCGTTCATGGAGTCTGCTGATCCGAATGCACGTGGAATGGTGGAGAAACTTTTGTCACAATGGGGGAATCTAATTTTTCATGATTATTAGGTTCTAGTTAGAGTTCATGAAAAGTATTCAACAAATAAACGTACATTTTCGAAACTTACGGGTAGTTCAAGGTCTAACAATTTGGTTTTATTCTCGTTCTATGACTCAATACATGCTTTAACTCAATTTTCCATTAATGACTCGGTTCATAATCTTCTTGAAAAATGTCCTGCGTTTTTTTTTTGAAAAACATAAGATAACATGTGTTCTGGGAGATTGAACACTGATTCTGCTCCTGATCGCTTCGTTTTTTCTCTTTATCATAGCGTCTTCTTCAACACTGACAGCAATTACAATTCGTTTGACTTGGACCTTAATGCCGCACCGAATGTGGCCGAAAACTGAAACGGGTCGTCTGAGTAAATGCGGATTTTTGGCACAGTTTTTTATCACAATCAGAAAAAAAGAATAATTAACATACAGTTTATTTTTGAAGTTCAAATATTTTTATTTCCGTTATTTCACATAAATTTTTAATTATACAAGAAACTGTTCGATTCTACAGTCTTAAACGTATCTCGATGCAAGTGCGCTGTATTGCGAAGAACGAAGATTTCACAGTTCTCAAAAATGATCTTACATTGATTTGATCCAAGTTTTTATGGACCCGCAAAATGCCACGAGCTCGACGGAAAATATATCAAGAGTATGTTTGACGCCTGGCTCCATCAACACAGCTTCCTCAAACTTGTGGATCAATGTTGGTAAAAAGATTCAAAATTCAAAACGATAATGAACAGATTCTACTCACAAATAACTCACTTTAAAAATTGTTCTATATAATAAGTTTAAAAAAATATATCAATTTCAGAGTTTCAGAATTTCAAATTTTCTCCAGTAATAATTTAACTTACAAAACTATATTCGACAATTTTTTATTCAAAAATATAGCATAGTTTCCAGCGTAACGACAGAAGCATCGGATTTCCAGAAAACACTTCTCTTGCAGGTAGCTATTATTGACAATCAATGAAATATTTAAGTTTAAGAAGATGAGAGGTTGGTTTCCACTGGCAGTACGGAGACAATCATAACGTCTAGAATGGACGCTAGGGATCAATGTTTGTGATTAAATTTAATTATAACTGAAATGGTGGTTTCTAGTATTGGGGCAACATAATATTCGAGACGGTTTACAACAGCTAAGAAGGAGTTTGGACAACACTCGCGAAGGACAAACTTTTTTGAATATTGTAAAAAACGTGTTACCTTTTTTTTTTCTTTTTCTGGCAAAACTTGTGCATGACAACCTTTATATAATTCTCCAGTTTGGGGCGTTGTACGGTTTTTTTTTTCAAGCTGATTTTTATGTTCGAAAAATCGTAGCAGGAGGTGAGAGTGGCATATTAATGAAAGAGAAAAACAAATTTACAGATTTATCTCTGAAAATTGTTCAAATATGTTACTGTTCTGCACTCATCCTCATTACAATGTTTTTTTTTGAGTCTTTCTCTCTTGAAGACTTCGAGTTTACGAACGCGTTTACCTTGAATGTTTCAGTAAGTCAAATAATTTTGTTTCCCCAGCTTCTTCATACTCCAACAACAACCTTTGATTGATATTAATTCCTACTCTGATTATTTTCAGTATTTTGTCAATGGGGAATTCAAAAATCTCACCATGACAACAACTCTGTACGGTGTTTTGATGATCGATACATCTTTTAAGATTATGACTATAATACCAAAATCCCTGGTAGGAATATATTATACCCTGAACTACAAATTTTCTATTTTAGTTACTCATTTTTCCTGATTTTTACATCTCATCTTTTAAGAAAAGACGTCTTCTACAATTGATTGAATACTGTTCAGAAGTTAAGAGTTTCCTTCAACATTTAAAAACTTTTAGCAATTTTCAGCTGTATAGATGTGCTCTACCGTTTGGTCCATGCTTGCGATTTTTTCTTTTTGTCAATCGTGGGTCGAGCTTTGTTGTTTTTTTATTCACGATTGCCTATTTTTTTCTCAAAGTGGGTTTGAATCAAATAAAAAATGAATTAATGAAAAATACTTATTTTAAGATTGGAGAGATGTATCGATACTTAATTTCAGTCAAGGCATCTATAAAAAGTTTGATAACGGTTGGTGCATATTGTTAGTTCAAAAACAAATTTTTTTTGCAGGGCAGCAGTTACGGTGTTTCTGTTAAGGACAACGGTAATAAAGACTGTGTTGTTTGTCGTGGTAAACTTTCACATCCTATACAGCTGGAGTGCAAGCATGTTTTTTGTGAAGTCTGTATTGAAACATGGCTTGATCATAATACCAGTTGCCCGATTTGTCGCGCAGAAGTGTCCAAATATGTGGTGAGACAGATTTATTAACATAAGTGTACTAAATCGAAACAGGATAACGAATGGAAAAACGGAGGCACCAGTCTCGCACTAAGATTTTTCTGAGAAGTACAACACCACTGGTTATCAACACAACGTAGGATTGGAAAAAAAACCAAGATCTTTTCACAAGATTTTGTTATCATACCAAAAACTGCATTTTTTTACGTTAGAAAAAGAACTATTTCAAATAAAAAATTGCTGATCAGTTTTTAAAAAACGAAAAATTCGTTCAGAGATATCTTTCAATGACATTTTTCATTATGTTTCTTATTATTGTATTATTGTGGCTCCGCCGACTTGCGTCGTCATTCATCAAGCACTTCTAGAGTTCCGTCAACAAACAAACAGCCACACAAATATTCTTTTGACTCTCTCATCATTCAAAAAACGCTCCTGGTCTTAAAGGACTGGTCGATTTCAAGTTATCTTGTCAACTTCCGCCTAGAAGGAACCGGAGTATTTCTCTTTTTTTTAATCAGATGTGCTGCTTGGCTCATTTTTCCCAAAAAGGGAAAGAATGGTTGATCCCATTTGCCAAGAAGGGGCAAAGCACTTGAAAGGGGATGGTTTTGTTTTACGTCCATCCGCGGACGGATGAGTTCTGCTAACAGTGGAACACAGAGCCTCGGGAATTTTAGTTTTGAGATGTGCTAACAGTGGAACACAGAACCTCGGGGAATTCAGCTTTGAGATCTGCTAGCAACGGAACACAAAGTCTCGGCGCCGCGTCTGCATTGCGTTTACCGTATTTCTTCTATTCGAAGGGTATGCCCTTCTAATTTTGAAAGCACCTTCCGACCGCCCTTGTATCAGAGGCTCCCTCCTAATGGAGGCTGCATTTTTATTTTTCAAACTGTAATTCTGAGACAAAAAAGTTTACATTTCTTGTGAAAATCAGGCCGGTTCGCCCAAAAATCACAGAAATCAACCTGTTTGAGATGCCCTTCTAATGAAGGCGCCCTTCAATTAGAGGCGCCCTTCTAATAGAAGAGATAGGGTATGTTATTTACTAGTACGGCTTATATTGTCAATTACCACCAATAAAAGACCAATGTGTCGGTATATGGGACAAAAAAGTCAAAAGAGCATCTGACAATATCAAAATAGACGTCTCGGGCGTTTGTTTACCTTTTTAAACGTGAATTTTTATTTTTCCGCCACGCCCGGGTCACGTACAGTATCGAATTTATGTTTGTATCCTTTTATTCAAACAGCCATAACTTGGCTCAAAGTTGTCCGTGTTTAATTTTTTTGAAATGATCTGAAAGTGCCAAAATGTGCTTTAGGGTACTTATAAACATTTCCCGAAGTTTCAAAGAACAAAAAAAATTTTGCGATTTTTTATGAATTTTTGAAGAAAGGTGGAAACTTTGGGTCGGTGCCACAGGGTGCTGAGTGCGTGGATCGGCCTACAATTCCTTGAGAGAATGCACCAATAGCATGTTAACTTATTACCATAACAAGCCTGTCTGCCCGGCTTCGCCGGCATCCAGTCTTGGTTTGAGCCTGCCTAGATGGTTTTTGACTGGTGCCGGCTACGCCGTCACAGGTGGGCCGCCTACGGCGTCCGTTCCCCTTTTTAGACGTGAATATTTAGTTTGCCGCCAGGCCGGGTCACGTAGATCAAAAACGTGAACGCACGGACGGACACACAGAGGCACAGACAGACAAATAAACAGACCCCACGTGAATTTTATTTAATAAGAATGATTGAGAAACTTGACTTCAAAATCTGAAATTTCACTTGTCCATACTTCTCATAGCATCGCTCCAAAAAGCGAAAAATTCAAAAATTCATAAAAATCGCAAAATTTTTTTTGTTGTTTGAAACTCTGGGAAATGTTTATAAGTACCCTAGACCACATTTTGGCATTTTCAGAACATTTCGAAAAAATTAGACAAAAAACTTGAATTTTTGACTTTCAGTTGTTCCGACTTTCAGACAACGTCACTTACCTGATTTTTGAGGTAACATCCTAGAAAAACCGGAGTTTGTTTCCAGAATATTTAACTAAAACATATCAAAAGATGAGCTCAAGTTATGGCTTTTTGAATAAAGGGATACAAACATAAATTCGATACTGTAGGTCGAAAACGTGGACGGACGGACGGACACACAGAGATACAAACATTAACATAAACAGACTCCACGTGAATTTTATATAATAAGAACAAGTCTGTCTGTCGGCATCCAGTCTTGTTTTGAGCCTGCCTAGATGGTTTTTGACTGGTGCCGTCACAGACTACGCCGTCACAGGTGAGCCGCCTACGGTGTCCGTACCAAGTTCACGTATAAAAAAGCAAACGTGAATATTTTTTGGAAATGCGGACGTACAGACAAACAAACAAACAGACAAA
>LR537868.1:141646-155246 GCA_900883565.2 Caenorhabditis panamensis | reverse complement strand
CAAACAGACAGACAAACCGCTACCACGTGAATTTTATAGAATAAGAATGATGATGTAAGAAAGATATCCAAATCCAGCTTTTTAAAAAACTTTGTTTTTACCAGGGAAGTCCGTAATTTACCTAGCCTATTTGTACTTTTAATGATGTCAACAGATAGATCTTAGCACGCTGAGAAACTTTTCGGTACTTTTTTTTTGCAAAATGAGCTTCCTAAGGGCACTTTGGGCGCCCAAAGTCCGGGAACATCCCAAAATCAGGACTTTGAGGGCATTTTTGAAGATGTTCCCGGGGGTTTCCAGAAAATCCAGATAGTGCTAAAAATAGAGCTGAACTGTTTCTATCAATCCTGATAAAAATCTAAAAAATCCCGGAAAAAAGTTGTTTTTTTCAAATTTTTTACAACCTGAACCCCTTAGGCATTGAAAAACTTTTTTCACGAAAAACCACTTTTTTTGCGAAATCGTTCAGAATTTCATATGGATTAATAGTAGAAGTTTAGCTCTATTTTTTGCACTATTTGGCTCTTCTGGAAACTCCCCGGAACCCTTTCAAAAGTGCCCTCAAAGTCTCGTTTTTGGGATTTTTCGGGTCTTTGGGCGCCCAGAAGTAGTAGTAGTAGTAGTAAGGTTTATTTGAAGGACGTATGCCTCTTACATGTCTACGGGACTAGGTCGTTGTCTGACTTTGGAATGAGACTATAAAAATTTTTTTTTTTGCAGAATCATTTTGAGACTACTGGAATCGATAGAGCTAGTTTAGATCTGTTGATTCCACACTTTGGACCAGATCAAAAAACCAGGAACCCACTCAGAAGAGTCTCAAAAGACCTGATTTTTGGCTTTTTCTGAACTTTGAAGCTTCATTTCTAGGTCAAAATGGAGTTTTTGGCAAAAGTTATTTAGTAGGAATGTACTTTAATTGATACCCTCGGTTTTTGACGGGAGTAGGGGCAAAAGACGGACCCTTGGCAGGGTAGTAAACCCACAAAAGGAAAAGTCTGCGTGGGCCTTCTTTCCCGAGAACTGACCAAAAAACCATTTTTTTGAAAATTTTTGAAACTTTTTTTTCAAAAAATTGTATCTCGGTCAAAAATTGATTTTGATAAATAAATCAAACATCATTTTGTGCAGAATTTCTTTGTCTTTCCGATAAAAATAACCGTTTCTGTTCAAAAAATTTGTGAGCCGAGTTATGATTGTCCAAGTGAGAGGGTCTCAAGACTCAACATTTCGTTCTCGAAATTTGACCACAGGTTTTTGTTCTAAGTAGTACCAAAAAATGCAGCGCACTTTTTTATGCATTTTTCTCGTTGACATACCCCGGGGCAAATAAAAATGAACCGGTCAAAAAATTCACTTTTCACTCTGAAAATGTGACTTTTTCTGCCAAAACTTATCTGGAGCTTCTGATATTTATTTTTATCGCGCCAAATTACTTCCAAATTGTAGCCAAATAATTTCTCTATTGATCTCTTGCAATTTCTAATTAACCCCAGTACAAAATTTTTGAGCTATGGATCGCGGAAAATGGAAGACATTCTAGGCCAATTTTGGCAATGTTCCTGGGTAGTAATCAAAAAGTGATGTACTACATTGTTGTAGTCCTAGAAACACTCTATATGATAACACTTCAGTTTGTGATTTTAGCTCAAACACTTCTTGAGAAACTTGAATTTTACCAATTTCTCCAATATTGGCATGTGACCTAGTTTTTCCACGTACCCCTATACGTTCAAAAAAAGTTGAAAAATGAAAAAATTTTTTAACTTCAAAATTGTGTTTTTTTGTTGTCATTATGCACGAATTGAGTAAAAATTGCATATCTGAAGTTCTGGAGACTTTTCATTTTTCAACTTTTTTTCAACGTACCCCTATACGTGGAAAAACTAGGTCACATGGCAATATTGGAGAAATTGGTAAAATTCAAGTTTCTCAAGAAGTGTTTGAGCTAAAATCACAAACTGAAGTGTTATCATATAGAGTGTTTCTAGGACTACAACAATGTAGTACATCACTTTTTGATTACTACCCAGGAACATTGCCAAAATTGGCCTAGAATGTCTTCCATTTTCCGCGATCCATAGCTCAAAAATTTTGTACTGGGGTTAATTAGAAATTGCAAGAGATCAATAGAGAAATTATTTGGCTACAATTTGGAAGTAATTTGGCGCGATAAAAATAAATATCAGAAGCTCCAGATAAGTTTTGGCAGAAAAAGTCACATTTTCAGAGTGAAAAGTGAATTTTTTGACCGGTTCATTTTTATTTGCCCCGGGGTATGTCAACGAGAAAAATGCATAAAAAAGTGCGCTGCATTTTTTGGTACTACTTAGAACAAAAACCTGTGGTCAAATTTCGAGAACGAAATGTTGAGTCTTGAGACCCTCTCACTTGGACAATCATAACTCGGCTCACAAATTTTTTGAACAGAAACGGTTATTTTTATCGGAAAGACAAAGAAATTCTGCACAAAATGATGTTTGATTTATTTATCAAAATCAATTTTTGACCGAGATACAATTTTTTGAAAAAAAAGTTTCAAAAATTTTCAAAAAAATGGTTTTTTGGTCAGTTCTCGGGAAAGAAGGCCCACGCAGACTTTTCCTTTTGTGGGTTTACTACCCTGCCAAGGGTCCGTCTTTTGCCCCTACTCCCGTCAAAAACCGAGGGTATCAATTAAAGTACATTCCTACTTAGTGGAATCTGGGTTTTCAAACATGCTCTTTCGAATGAGTATAGTCTCATTCCAAAGTCAGACAACGACCTAGTCCCGTCGACATGTTATACAAATAAACAATCACAAAAACGAAGTAAGTTTAATAAATAGACGGGGTCAATGATAGAAAGGGTTCAAGATTATAATTGTCAATAATACATTTAAAGTATGATGAAGAGGGTAATTGAGGGAAAAATGTGGGGTTGAGTGAGTTCCAGGCACGGATACTCCGATTAGTGATAAATTGAAAAGTAACTTTAGTCTTATTGCTGACATTAGATTTGATATAATACGGGTGCCTTCTAAGTTTAAGTACATTGAAAAGAGTTAGGAACTTGAAGTTTGGGATAAGAATCTCCTTTGAGACAATTAACCTATACAAGAAAACTAGGTCGGATTAGAGTCGACGAATTTCAAGGCTTTCTAGATTACAGAATACGAGAGATTGAAAATAGGAACAGTATTCGATGTTGAATTTCTTAAAGGAGCGGAAAACAAATGATTTCTGGAAGGCTTCAATTTTTTTAATATCATCTCTAAGAACGGGTGAGGTGACAATCGAGGCATATTCGATAAGTGGGAGAATGTAGATTTTATAGCATTTAAGAAAAGATTCAAAATCAGCGTGATGGAGCACGTTAAATATAATATTGACGCGTTGTTGAGCTTTTCTGATACTGGTGTCAATGTGCGATCGATAGGTTAAGTCAGAATGGTGAATCACTCCAAGGTCTCTGATAGATACTGAACTCGGAATAACGGTTCCATTCAAAGTGAAAGTAGCAGGAAAAGCAATAGATTGACATTTGGTAGGCGCAACAGACATTTGCCAGCGGTCACACCATGCAGTGCCCGTAGGAAGCTCATTTTGCAAAAATGATGTACTGAAACGTTGATCAGCGTGCTAAGATCTATCTATTGACAACATAAAAATTTCAAATAGGCTAGGCAAATTACGGACTTCCCTAGTTAGAGAAAGTTGTTTGTTAGAAAGCATATTTTACAAGGAATAAGTCTATCTATTATAGTCTACCAGAATGGTTGGGTTGGCTATTGCCGTAACAACCCTTTGCATCGGGCTAGAAAAAAAAATTGGACCAGGCTAGAGAAAAAGTGTGCCGTATGGACCTTTCTTTTTTTAAGCAACTGTTTTTCTGGAGCAACTTTCATTCATTTTTTTTGATACCAAAAACGATTTGAAGATATTGAATTCTCGAGTGCAACAATGAGAAAACCCGTGCCACGAAAACTTATTTCTCCTTACCCCAGATTCAATAATTGTTCAACTGTTTTTTTTAAATCTAAACCAATAAGTGAAGACTGCGATTCAACCAAAATCAATTTTCAAACCAGATACGCGCTTTGGACGAATGTTTCCATAGCAACTGAAAATCATTAAATTGCTTCGCTCAACTCATTTCCTTTTTCTCAGTTGCAAACTTTGTTTTTAAATTCCTAGTTGTGTGTAAATGACACCAATAGATTCGCAAGCTGTACACATGCATTCAAAAAATTTATCTCGACTGTCCGGATCTGGTTTACACACATTATCCCCCACTTGTTTCATCAGACCAAAAACAACTGGTCTAGTTAGTTTATTCATACAAGTTGTCTTGATAATTGTCAGCGGGATAACATCTCTATTTTTTTTCTACCACGTGGGTGGTTATGAGTACACTCACTGGAACGAAAACTCAACAATACTGGAACCTATCAATCACAATATTTATTCGAAAAATCAGCAACTCGTTAAAGACATGAAAAAACTAAATTATAATGACGAATCCTTGGTTTCCACAGCAGATCGAAATGTTGAACTTGTGATAGAAAAACACAATGTGAGATATGCATTGCTTGATAATAATTTTAAACAGATTGATTTTTGTTAGGATAAATTCAACAATTCAACAGCGTTAGATTCAGTTTTTGATCTATTTGAGTCACTATCGACTCCGCATGATTTCATTGAAAATGCATCATTTGGAATTGAGCAAGTTCCAATGACAACTGTGATAATTGGCGTGAGTAACTTTAACCAAAAATATCTAGAAGGAAAAAAAACTTTAGGAAACAGAGTTTGACTGGTTGGAAGTCATTCGTATATCGACGATAGTGTATATTGCCATTTGTATCGGTTGGATGCTTTCAGGACTTTTCTTTATTTGCTCAATCAGATGTGAATTACTTGACACTGTTGTTTTAAACATGGCCATTCTTCTTCTTGTTGTTCTTTTCCAAGCAACTCATGCGGGGCTGATTGCTTCGTTAATTTTTTTTCAAGTATGAAAAAAATAGATGCCCAGATTTGGTTGTTTGATTTCAGAGGGAAATGAGCTGGAGAACAATGTCCATAACTGTTGGTTCTATTATTATAATGTTTTCTTGCGCATTTCTGGGATTTGTGTGTCTCATTTTGAACTGTGGTTGGGTGCAATACATCGATCACGTGCACGGAGGAAAAAAAGCAAGTTGATCTTGATTTTTTTTTTGATTTTTTTTTCAGTGTTCTATGTTGTATTTTTGCCGTGGTAAAAAAACAAACTCAACAGATGAAAATAGTGTCGGTCGTTTGCCTTCATACAACATTCGTCAATTTGGCAACGATGTTTCATTAAACAATTTTGACGCGTTTTAACGGATAAAACTGAATAATTTTAATTTTCTTAACAAGAAAAATTTGCAGAATTTATAGCTTACACTTTTGCGTTTTGAACTTGATAAAAGTCAAAAAACTGTTGATGCTGTGCTGAGGTTCGAAGTAAAAATGAGGAAAACGTAATATTTCACAAGGAATGATTGTGACCCTCAAACCAACTGGGAAAATTCTTAAAACGGTTATCGACAAACAGAGGAAGGTGCTAGAAGTTTGGGCGGAAGTGGAGAGAGGGATTTACGCTCTGCACTGATAATTCTTTTGGCTTTTACAGGAAACGTTCAATCAAATAAAAACGTGTCCGTGCCTCAACGCTATACATATTTACATTAGAGTTTTACGGCTCCCTTAGCATTACTTCAATGTTCTCAGATAACCCAAACATTCAACAATAAGAACAGAAAACAAAACAAAATGTTCTTATCAGAAAAATGTCACAGTCGAAAATGATGCTGTTTATGTATACCCAGTTATGTTGTTCAGCATCAAATTGTTTGCATGAAAATTAACTGTATCAAAATTTTAACAGAGATCAAAACAATAAAATCTATTCAAAATTGTACATCACTCGCAAAATCAGTCGTTTCGTCGATGTAGTCCGGAGCAAAACCTCTCGTATCGCAGATAGCAACTCTAATGTTGTCGACGGCAATTGCAGCTCTACCAACAGCTTTCTCATTATTGTGGGCAACCAGGTAAAACTGCAAAAAAATATATACAGTATGTAATCTCAAAAAGAATTCGATCAAAAAACACAGAGTTTAAAGTATCAAACAATAAATTAAATCAGTCGATAGATTGATTATAGAGCTACAACTTTGTAGTTGACCGTTTGTTAAAATATTGTTTGGCCGCCGAGTTACAATCAATCTTGTACACCCCACTTTTGGCCGCCGACTTGCCCCAGCCGCCCCCGTCGGCCGCCGCGCGCAGACTTTGGACACCTCTTGGAAAAACGCCTGTAACTCATGAACCAAGGAAGCTATTGTCAAGTGCTAAACAGAAAAATGATCAGGAGGAAATGCCCTACTCATTTCCAGTTTGAAAAAAAAGATTTAACTAAAAATGAAGATTTTTATTTTTTGATGCGACGCTTTTTTTTTGAAAAGTGGGTCATCTTTGAAGCTATATATCTCCAGATGGATCTTGAAATGGGAATTGGTTTTACTATCAAAATGTGCACAAAGACGTGACCAATGAAATACAAAAATAAAAACAGTAGACAGCCATACTTTTTTTTTCGAGATAGGAAGACAAAACCAAAAAAGTGATGTCAAAAGTCACACTTCCAGATGGTTTCATGAGCTCAAAATATTCTCAAACACATTTTTTGTACCCTAAAACATATGTACAAAGTCTCGGAACAAAATCTCAAACTTTGAATTTTTTACACTTTTTGACCCAAAAAGTTGTTTCGTTGATCCCAAATCTGGTAGGGACATCCGAACTTTTTGGTCACATTTTTTGAAAGACCTCATATGGGTACATGTTTGTGCCAAAAATCAGCCAGATCGGAAAAACTTTCGGCGCTAGTGCCAAGCCTCTTCACAAAAAGTTTCGGAATTACAGAAAGTGGGTCTTAACAAAAAATAGAACAAAATGTTGCCTAGAGTAAGGATCAAACCCCAGACCTTTTGCAGGGTACGTCATCGCTGACGTGAAAAATCCCCGACTGGGAATTTTTCGATCGAAATCCCTGAGCCGCGACGCGACCGCGCTACGCGATATGCGTATGTTACAGTAATGCGCGGCCGTGCGCTGACAAAAATAGACAGTTTGCGATTTTTGACATACATGAGAAGTTCCTGGTGGCAATTGAATATGAACTGTGTTCCATCGATAAGCATTTTTTGAAGTTACAGATCGTAAAATTGAGGGGCACTGGGTGAATGATGAGATTGTGCGCATAGGGTTCGTATATCGCGATCCTAAAAATAAAAACTAAATAAAAACACGGAATGTGGTCGAAATACCGAGACAAAGACGAATGGTTGTCATTTGAGAAGGTCGAAAGTATTGAAAAAGTAAAACATTCAAACTTTTAGTTGCGTTAAATTTTGGAGACTCGAGAATAGCAATGTCTCCAGTGTCAAGAATGGCCGAAACAAATTGTCCGTTTGTTTGTGTAGCTCGAACATCAGTAGTTCCCGTTAAAGGATAACCATACCCTCTATTTCTTAATGTCCATGGTTTTTTCGTGAGTCCATGGTTTAAGTAATTGCAGGCAGTATCTTTAAAAATAAAGTTTTGGCATCCGCCTGTCTAAATACCATCAAAACTGCAATTGAGCAAGTCACAATAATCATCATGTTTCGGCTCGAACGTTGTTTGCGGAGAAACGGATCTCCTGGAATAATCATAATTGAAAACGGAACACAATTGTACAATACATTGAATTGTCTGGTCCACTCGTTGACCATTTGGTACTATCTTCTGGGAAAACTGGTGCAAAAGTCGTGAACACTTTTCTGAAATTAATGAAACTGTTCATGCTCAAACCTGTGAGTTTACCTTTCATGTGTTGTTTTTACTTTGGTTCGAGTATGATTCTCCTTTTCAAAAGTTTCAGAGGATTTAGTTTTTTCAGTCATTATACTTTTTCTGGTACTTGATTCAACTTGAATTGGAAGATAAGTTGTCTTCGTGAGTGGTAGTTGGGTAGCCTTGTTATGTTCGGGCACAGGTTTCAATTCCTTCCTGTTAACTTTGCACTGGCCAATGTATGCAATTTCATCAATAACCAAAAACCTGTTTTTCAACCCTTTTTGCCATTGTGGTATGATGTTCAACTGAAAATTATAATAACGTCAAACTTGCCCGGAATAATCCCGAGTGTCAAAAATGAGTCTGAGTGTTTTGGTTGTTACTTTGATAGAATAAAAATTAAGAAAACGTTCTAAGCCAAAGTTCAAAGGTACACAACAGAAATAATACTCGCCCAGAGCAATAGCTATATTGTAAGATGTAATTTAACGGTTGAACTGATTAACTTTTCAATCCTGGAAACTTTCCGGACAATTGCATGTTGTTCTAAACTCGTGAAGTCATTTTCCGTCTGTAGCCAAAAATTGTAATGACCCCAAAACTCTCCTTTGAATAAGTAGTGAACCTATTCTTTTGGGTTCTTTAAAAATCGTACCGTAAAAACTTCTTCAATTTCTTTGTTCATCTCAAAAACGGCTAAAGTGTTTTTTCCATTCCTGTCCAACTTAGACTGTTCGTAGCAGTGAATGATATTACTACCATTTCCTTCAAAGTTATGAAACCATGTTCAAACTACGTAGCACTAGAATTTACCGTGTCCCAAAGCACATACTTGTAAGAGAATATCTCCATTCGACCAGTATCGGAAAAGAATCTAAAAAAACGCATTTAAAAGAGACTTTCTGTCATCTTGAAAACCCTGCGGAGCAGAGAGTATATCTGATTTCGGAAGTATTTTGATGTGCTGTATCTCATTTATTACTTTTTTCAATTTCTCTGTTTTGGATCAAACTTTCTAGGATTTTTTATCTACACTACTTTCTAAACACCATAAAGTATGAGGCAATACAAAAAAGGGCGTTTTTTGCGACAAAGCTGTCCCGCGAACCTGTTAATAACTCTACTTATATAATATTTTGAACTTCAACTTTTTGATGGGTTGGTAGCAAATTGTTGTGGCAATAAGTTTCCTGGTGAAGTCATTTCACGAAAATTCAGTCAAAAATAGCTTCAGCTTCCCACCACGCGGAGCGAATGCTACCATATTTTTAATGAATAATAATTGAAAGCAGAAACGCGTTTTTTAATGAAAATTAATTTAGGAAGAAATACCCCACTGCCAAGGGCATGAGGAAGAAACTTCCCAAGTCCCTTTTGATTCTCTAAATCTCTTTTTTAATTTTGAACCCTCGTTTGACGATCTGAGCCAGAAAACGAACCTTCGAGTTTCCTGTTTGACATTTAATAGGATCACTGGATAACATAGCAGTTCCTTGAAGTACAAGACCAGCAGGGAACGTTGGGAGCAACGTAGGATCCATTATCGAGTTTTCTAATGATGGAATCGCTCCTTCAAAAAATTTGTTCATTTGCACCATAAGGAATGAAGAAATTTTGTCACCGGTAATTACAGTGACAATTTAGAAAGTAGAATTCAGAAAGTATAAAGTAGAATCAAGCCTGGCTTCGTCGCCTTCTGCCGACGAAACTCTGCTATTCCTCGCAAAGCTGTTTTATGTCCTCACTTGAGGAACGCTATTGCCATTTTAATGGGGATCGAACCCAGAACAAAAAGTTTTAGAAAAAGCTGTAGCTGTTGCCAACATTGATCATTCGACGCATCTCACCTTTTTCAATAACTGCCCACCTTCCAGCTTCGGGGCCCCATTGACAAGAAAACTCATCATTGAAATCGCACAGCAGTTGTTTTGAATTCTTTATAACATTTCCCGTTCGTTTGTCAACGAGCGGCGCTGTTTTGTTGCCAATAATCAACAAATCAAAAGGAACTTGCGACTTTTCAGTTGAACTGAAAAGATTGCGATTTTTAAAAAAGATTCGAACGTAACAAACTTTTTAATACTGGTTTCGTGACTTTTTTCAGTGGTAAGAACTGAATAAATTTGAGTGGAAGAGAGAAGCTCTGGTTTTCGAGAACTTGCTGAAGATTTCTCAACCATTCCAGGACGTACCTTTTGTGGTGACTTTGTTGTCTGAAAATAACATGAAAACTTAGTTAGTGTATAAAAAGATGTTAAAACTGTTACCAGTTTCGTCTCTTACCATGAAATAAGGTCGCCCTCTTTGTTTACTTTCAGAAATGAGCTCTGAATGGCACAATGACACATCGTACCGAATATCATCAAGAACAATAACACCAGGACTGGAATTTGGTTGAATCATAATCTGTAATAGGAAAGACAATTTTGCAAAACAATTAGTTGTCATACTCTGAAAGGAGTTTGTAGTTCTGGGATTTTCATGGAAACTTTGCCCGGCATTACTAATGAGTTCAAATTCCCGGTGCAGTTAAATTTGTCACCTCCCATATCAACCAAACAAATCTCTATATCAGTTTCACCTATCACCCAAAAGGTGAATGACAATTGTGCAAGTCCATTTTGGCAGCGAATCACATCAGTTATCAAAGAATCGACAGGGCTCCCACGAGATTCTATGAGCGCATATGGCTCGCCTGAATTAAAACGGTTACGAATTATTTTTTGTCGATTTTTAGACTGAAAGTGATACAGGACTCCATCAAGTTGTAGTAAAAATAGTTCAAATATAAATGGTTTCAAAACTGTGAACTTTTTCAATTCAAAGTTTTGGAAAAATCAAAATGAAATGGCTGCACTTTTATTTTTCACACTGAAGTACATTTTTTACACTGAAGTATCTAAAGAAAAAAACACCATGTTTTCATTGAAAAACTGTGAAAATTTACCAGAAATAGAGCGAATCAGCCGAATAGAGAGGCTCTAGTACTGGGAGTGTCCCTCAATTAGAGGCTCCCCTTCTATTTTTCAAAGCGGGTTCTATTGGATGTGCCCATCTATTAGAGTTGTCTTTCTAATAGAATAAATACGATATCTGGGAAACCTGATTTTCAAAAGTTCTCCAATAGGAAAAACAGGGATTTGGCTTCAAAGTGAAAACCTTGCTTGAAAGGGTAATTGCACTTATAGGACGGAATCAATGATAACGTGGCTGTTGTTATTTGAATTACAGTTTTAAAAACATAGAAAAGTAAATGTTTTTAACAATAGTTCGTGTTGTAGAAAGCACCACCTGCACCACCAGTCCTGAACCAGAATGTATGATCAAGTAAATTCTATGAAGATACTCTTTATTATTTTCAACTTCGGAAATAATGTTTTCAAAAAAAATTTGTTTCAGAATGACACTATTATATCATTTAGAGAAATCCATCTTTCGAACAATGATATTGTTTATAAACGACATCCCTACTTCATAGCGAGGTCCCCCTTTTACTTAGTTTTTAAAAAAATTTTGGGTGGAGTATTCCTTTAAAAAGGAATACTCCACCCAAAATTCTCGAATTTGTGATTTTGACATAGAAAAATTCTTCGTAGTCGATTTAGTCCGATCCCTAACTGGTTTTGCACAATTTTCATTTTTGGCCGAGATATACCGGTTTCCGTGACACCGAAATTTGAATTCAAACCGCGCGCCCTTTTCTGCTCGTGCAGAAAAGCCCGCGAAACCGGCCCCGTTTGAATTCGAAAATTCTTGAAGCCGCCTGGAGAGGTGTTTGCCGATAAAAAGTGACAGAATATGAATAAGAAAGTGATATTATGTCATAAAAACCAGTTTCAATGCTCTCAAATCACCGGAAAACCGGATTTTCACAAAATCGGCGGGAAACCGAAAAATTCAAATTTTTTTGGTTGGGTGCCATACTGGCGCTTAGAATAACTTTTGTGCAAAATCATTTGGGGATAACACTAAATCGACTACGGCAAATTTTTCTATGCAAAAATCTCAATTTCGAAAATTTGGGTGGAGTATTCCTTCAAGCTAGATCCCCTTTTAAAGAGAGATCCCCATTTTGAAGCCAGATCCACATTTTTCCTACGGAAACCTACGTTTTAGTTACTTCCATCATGGAATATAACGATGAAATTACAGTCAAAATATTTTACTTTCCGGGTTCTGAGAGTTGTACTGAACGGGACTTCCCATAAACTCGACTGGAATTTCCACAAAATCAACAAAATGACCCGCATAGAGCGGAATGGGTAGAAAATCCACAAGCACACACAGCTGTCAGAACCCAAGAAACTGATAAAATTGCATTTTGTGTTTTTTTGACAATTTTCAAATATGTTGGAAAAAGGTATATTTTTTGATTATAAGAAAGCCTATTACGTGGAATTTGCATTGTTCCGGTAGCAGCTAACCATAACAAACTATCAGGCTCTCCTCGTGCAGTTCTCCAACCGTCCACATGTTCACCAGATGATATCCATCTTAAAATAAAACTCATCTTACTAATAAAACGACAGATTCTGTTTGTTTGTCTGTCTGAATGTGTGTTCGTCGTATAATCTTAGAGATGGCTAGACCGTTTTGCTCCATGTTTTGTAACAAGGTCTTGACTCTCCATCTGATGATGTATGTACGAACAAAAAATTATGATTGGCGCTATAAAGAGCCGAAAATCTACTTTTTTGGAGCCACTTTTGCATTTTCATTTCTGAAATTCAAAAATCGGGCACCGCTAATTTTTAAGTTTTAATTTTTCAATGTAAGCAAATTACCGTATTTCTTCTATTAGAAGGGCATGCCCTTCTATTGTTCAAGGCACCTTTAGGCCGCCCTTGTATTAGAGGCGCCCTTCTAATGGAGGCTGCCCTTGTATTTTTCAAACAAAAATTTTGAGACAAAAAAGTTTACATTTCCTGTGAAAATTAGGTCAATTTGCACAAAAATCATAGAAATCGACCTGTTTGAGATGCCCTTGTATTGGAGGTGCCCTTCAATTAGAGGCTGCCCTTCTATTTTTCAAACTGCGCGTTGGCTGCCCTTATGTTGGAGGTGCCCTTCTAATAGAGGCGCCCTTCTAATAGAAGAAATAAGGTAGTATGGGAGGGCGCCCGACACACTTTCTTTTGCTGACGCGGAAGACGCACAAACAGCAGCGAGTATTTTTATATAAACATTTTTCTGGCAAATAGTTCTTCAGGAAACACAAGAAGTCAAAATGATGCTGTTGAGTCTTGCATAGAATACAAATTGAATTTTCAAACTGTTACCTGCATGCAGTTTCAAAAGAACAATCGTATGTTAGATTTTCGTTCAAATGTGAAAGCGTCGGTAAATCAGATGTTGTAACAAAAAGGCCAAGAGCAACCTGAAAACAATTATAACAATCATAGTTCTATATCATTGAGAGAAACGGTGGCCTCGCTTGCGGCATAAAATATCTAGATTCTAATCCACGGCCGGCCCAGGCTCAAAAAACTGAGTTTTCAAAGTCACCTGCTAGGCCGCCATTTTTCGAAAAACATTACTTACTTGGAGAATTTTACTGACCAATGTATTTTGAACATTCGTTGGATGTTGGTTCATCAGAAAATCGCAAAAACTTGATGGAAAGCAATCGAAGAAGTTATTCTGAAACGTCAACATTTTGTGAGACGGACAATGCGAACAATAAAGTTGACACGGATTAGAACAAACGCAATTTTATTTGAGTAACACTACATATATAAATATATATA
>LR537868.1:65731-141614 GCA_900883565.2 Caenorhabditis panamensis | reverse complement strand
ATATATATATGCATAACATGACGGTTATGTGTTACCAAATAGATATTATTGACAAACAAACGTGTCGGCAACAACTTCTCAAAGATGAGCAAGTTTCCCTGATTCTGCTGGAAAATCGAGCAATTTGACCAAATAATGCAAAAAAAAACAGAAAATCTAACATGGGTGGTTGGTTGGCTCTGGTCGTCAAAAGAGGGATTTAGAAAAAAAAAAAGGGATTTAGAAAAAAAAAAGGGATTTAGAAAAAAAAGGGGATTTAGAAAATAAAAAGGGATTCAGAAAATAAAAAGGGATTAAAAGAATAAAAAGGGATTTAGAGTGTTAAGTCAAAAAAGAGGGATTATAAGAGAAAAAAGGGATTTAGAAATTAGGGTGATGTGACCAAAGCATCGTTCAAATTTCCAATTCTGCTCATTTTTTAACTGAAAACAAGATAGGGTGAAGACATTGTGAATTGAGAGACCTATTTCTCGGTTTTCACTAGAGTAAAGGTGTCACGTCATCACATAGACTCAGGATTAGAACGGAACTCATGAAAGTTTCAATTTACACCCGAGGAAACAGTAAATTGACTAGGTGGTCAGTAGAAAGGGTTCCCGATTCTTTTGTATTGTTCAAAAAGATACTATAGCTATAGCTGCAGAGTTCTAATTGCTCTATAACTGATGAGGATTTCGAAAATTAGATTAGGAAAGTTCGAACTCTCGCACTTTTGACTACTAATATGTTAGCTATCTATGAAAGCCATTTTCAAAACTCAAAAAATTCATAATTTGGGCAACTTGTTACATTTTACTCACTTTCTAAATCCCTTTTTTCCGTCTTAATCCCTTTTTTTTCTTCCTTTAATCCCTTTTTTTTCACTTAACATTCCTAGCCGTCTAAATCCCTTTTTTTTCTCTAAATCCCTTTTTTTTTTCTAAATCCCTTTTTTTTTCTAAATCCCCTTTTTTTTCTAAATCCTTTTTTTTTTCTAAATCCCTCTTTTGACGACCAGAGCCGGTTGGTTTACACATCGGTTCAGAATTTTTTGAATATTTGTGCTTTGATTCCTAAAAAACAAATGCGCAGAGTGGCTACCTACGAATTTTCCATATTCTAAATTTATGACGATGTTACAAAAACCAAATTTTTGGCAACTCATGGTATGCATGTAAAAACAAAAGCAGTTTTCTACAGCTTCAATTTTTATAAGTCATGCGCAAAAAATGTATATCTTAGTAACTTTGAGAAATTCTGAAACTATGAAAAATTGGGTTTGTTTCCTTGATTCTGAAACTATGAAAAGTTTGTTTTGCCTGACTGCCTAAAGTGATATGTCAAATATTTTCAACTTATAAATTTACATTCTCACAAGCTCAAGCAATTTAGTCGTATAGTGTTAAAAAAGAATAAAAATAAATAATTTGGGAATCTTGGTATAGAAGCAAATACAGTTCAAACAGAGAAATGACTACTGAGCAAAAAAGTGAATCTCACGAAATACCACTCGTATTTGAATGAACTACTCACACATGAGAGCTCATTCAATAAGGACTGTTTGAAGAATTCACGATTTTCGCGAAACTTGTAGAGTACATACGTGTTTGACGCTGAATCAAATTAAATTATTAATAAAAATAAGACTTTGTTGATAGTTGCTCATGAACCTGCATTATAAACATGAATTGTTTTCCAGCTTACAGTTTTGCTAATGTTTTGAATAATTGCCAGGTTTGAAAAACTGTCATTATTTGAAAACATGTTTTTTAAAGAATTTGAAAAATTTGAAGAAGAAAACCCATTACTATCACCGTGTTCATTCTAATTTGAGGGTATGGTATGATCTTCTATTCTCCAACACCTCGCTCAGGTGTCCTTGTATTCGTGTTGTCCTTCTATTATTTTTCGACGCTGTTGTTTTATTTTTTGAACGTATTTTTCTGGAGAACAATCATGCTTAAATTCAAATTTAGCAAGAAATGAGCCGGAATCGAGGAGATTGGCTTAGTTGAAGGGTTCTAATATCTGTGCGAGCACTGGAAAAATCCCTGAAGCTTGGGAATTCTTTGCTAAAATGACTAAACGCAGCTCATGCGCACCTAATCACGTTTTTTTTGTTGCCAATATGCACAAAATGAGTCTCAATAGAAAAATCATTTGGCTACAATTTGCAAATAATTTGATAAAACAAAAACAAGTATCAGCAGCTCCAGAAAAGTGTTGGCAAGAAAAGTCAAAATTTCAGAGTGAAAAGTGTTTTTTTTGACCGGTTCATATTCATTTACCCCGGGTACGTCAACGAAAAAAATGCATAAAAAATGCGCTGCATTTTTTGGCACTAGTTAGAACAAAAACCCCACCGTAAAATTTCGAGAACGAAATTTTGAGTCCTGACACCCTTATGTTTGGAGAATTATAACTGGGCTCAGAAATGTTTTCAATAGGAACGGTTTTTTCAAATAAAAAAGACAAGACAATTCTGCACAAACCGATAGTGTATTGAGTCAACAAAGTCAAGTTTTGACAAAGATACAATTTTTTGAAAAAAAAGTTCCAAAAATTTCCAAAAAATGGTTTTTTGGTCAGTTCTCGGGAAAGAAGGCCCACGCAGACTTTTCCTTTTGTGGGTTTACTGTCCTGTCCAGGGTCGATCTTTTTAAAGTACATTCCTTTTTCACAATTAGTATTGAAATTAATTTTTTGCAATGAAAATTTTTGATTTTAGCGCCACACGTTTCAAAGCCCATTCCTCGACTGATCTGTTGTTTTTCTATGCACTTAACAAAATGAATTATTTTTAAGAACAATTCCATCTAATAATTCATAACGTTTCCCAAAATTCGTCATGTGCTTTCAAATTTTTTCTCAACATTTGTCATGCGCCTTTAAAAGCTAGAGTGTCACGGTATTTTACGGTATAACGCATTAAGTAACGTGTTTTGCGTCATTCGCGCACACTCCGTCGCGCGCGCTGGAACGCGCGTTTTTTCATTTCTACACACCGTGCCTTAGAAGGAATGTGTTTCAGATGCTCGGTCGGTTTTTGAACGAAACATAGTGCGTTTGATCGACCCTTATGAGAATAGATTTATCCCAAAATATTAGAACCGGGACTTTCTTCTAACCCGAGTTATGGTCGAAAACGTGTTTTTTCGAAAAATTTTTGATTTTCAACTTCAAAAAATCGTAAAAAATCGTAAAACGCATATTTTTAGCTGGTCAAACAACCAAATTGTAGCTCATTCCTTTGTCTACAAACGCCTTTTAACCGTTTTTGTTGAAAATGTACCCTGATTTTTTTATAGCAAAGTTAGTAACCATGGTCCGGACCCAAAAAAAATTTTCTCAAAAACTGTAGGTTAACTTTTGTTCTAACTAGTGCCAAAAAATGCAGCGCATTTTTTTCTGCAACTTTCTCGTTGACATACCCCGGGGCAAATGAATATGAACTAGTCGAAAAAATCACTTTTCACTCTGAAATTTTGACTTTTTTTGCCAAAACTTTTCTGGAGCTGCCGATAATTTTTTTTTATCACACCAAACTATTTGCAGATTGTAGCCAGATAACTGTTCTATCGATTTCTTGCAGTTTCTAACTAATCCCAGTACAAAATTTTTGAGCTATGGACCGCCGAAAATGGAAGACATTCTAGGCCAATTTTGGCAATGTTCCTGGGTAGTAATCAGAAAGTGATGTACTACATTGTTGTAGAGCTAAAAAAGTTCTACATGATATCGCTTTAGTTTGTAATTTTTGCTTAAACACTTCTTGAGAAACTTGGATTTTTCGAATTTTCCCTGTTCTAGGATACGTTCAAAAAAAGTTGAAAAATGAAAAATCTTAAAAACTTCCAAATCATGTTTTTTTGTTGTCTTTATGCACAAAGTAAGTGAAAAGTGCATATCTGAAGTTTTCGAGACAATTCATTTTTCAACTTTTTTTGAACGTATCCCTATACGTTGAAAAACTAGGTCAGATGCTAGAACAGGGAAAATTCGAAAAATCCAAGTTTCTCAAGAAGTGTTTAAGCAAAAATTACAAACTAAAGTGATATCATGTAGAACTTTTCTAGCTCTACAACAATGTAGTACATCACTTTCTGATTACTACCCAGGAACATTGCCAAAATTCGCTAAGAATGTCCTCCATTTTCGGTAGCCCGTAACTCAAAAATTTTGTACTGGGATTAGTTAGAAACTGCAAGAAATCGATAGAACAGTTATCTGGCTACAATCTGCGAATAGTTTGGTGTGATAAAAAAAATTATCGGCAGCTCCAGAAAAGTTTTGGCAAAAAAAGTCAAAATTTCAGAGTGAAAAGTGATTGTTTTGACTAGTTCATATTCATTTGCCCCGGGGTATGTCAACGAGAAAGTTGCAGAAAAAAGTGCGCTGCATTTTTTGGCACTAGTTAGAACAAAAGTTAACCTACAGTTTTTGAGAAAATTTTTTTTGGGTCCGGACCATGGTTACTAACTTTGCTATAAAAAAATCAGGGTACATTTTCAACAAAAACGGTTAAAAGGCGTTTGTAGACAAAGGAATGAGCTACAATTTGGTTGTTTGACCAGCTAAAAATATGCGTTTTACGATTTTTTACGATTTTTTGAAGTTGAAAATCAAAAATTTTTCGAAAAAACACGTTTTCGACCATAACTCGGGTTAGAAGAAAGTCCCGGTTCTAATATTTTGGGATAAATCTATTCTCATAAGGGTCGATCAAACGCACTATGTTTCGTTCAAAAACCGACCGAGCATCTGAAACACATTCCTTCTTAGTGTGAAAAAAACGTTGACATTATATTACCTTTGTTAAGTTGTGAAGAAATCAAACAGTGAGCTAATTTTTTAGTTCTAAAATCGGAAATTATTCAGAAATGAAAAGTCAGAGTTCGGATAGTTTGATTGACCATATTAGCTATTAAGTAAAAAGAAGCAATTCATAATTGATTGTATCCGGTTTTTTTGGCATTGACCCAAAATCGTTAGATAATCGAGGTTACGTGGTCTAAATGATTCAGCTTTTTTCTATGTCTTTGAATTTTTTATTTTATATTCATTGTTGTAGGAATTAACCACAGTCTCTAAATGAACATTTTTGACAAAATTTTCCGAACGTTTATTTTGCAAGATGAACCGTGAGCAATCATCATCATCATCATTCTTATTTCATAGAATTAACGTGTTAACGGTTTGTTTGTTTGTTTCTGTATTTGTTTTGTCTGTTCGCATTTTTTACGTTTCACGTTTGTTTTTTACACGGACGCCGTAGGCGGTCTACCTGTGGCAGCATAGCCGGAACCAGTCAAAACACCGTTCAGACAGGCTTGCTTTTATTTTAAAAAATCTCTATCGGTCTGTCTGTCTGTTTGCTCGCCACCTTTCATTTTTAGAGAAAATTTACGTAAAGTGAAAAAAATGTGACCTAGAAAATCTGAAAGAATGGCAGCACAAGCCGACGAAGCTTGGCTGGTATATTCATTTATTTTAGTTTAATCATTCTTACTAAATAAAATCCTTAAAATCTCTCTCTGTATGTCTGTCTGTCTGTCTGTCTGTTTGTTTGTCCGTCCGCTCTTCATTTCTTGAAAAGATTCACGCTGAATAAAAAAACACGTGAACTCTAGAAATGCTGGATAAATGGCAGCGCTAGCCGGCGAAGCCAAGCTTGTTTAAAAATAACTCAACTAGAAAAAAATAATTTTATTAAAAAAATAATTTTCAATCATCTGCGCTGATGGAAATTTTGAAAAACTCATCTTACCACTGTCTTTTCGTTCAGAACGCGTATTCCGAAACTTTTTTAAACATTTTTTTGAATTGGGAAACCTGAATTTGATTTCTTTTAAGTATGTTCTCTTTGAAAACTTACTTTATTTTCATTAAATAATTTGGCTACAGTCATTTCCAATAAATTGCCTACCCTGCGTAAGCGCCTCGTTGCTCCAAGCGGAAGAATTTTACTGTCCATTGTCGGATGAACCTGCATATACGAAACGTTTAACGTTAAAACATGGTGTTTTAGCGTTCCGAGTTCGATGATGTTCAATCCTGAAAATTTTTAAAAGTTTTGTTGATTGTCTGTTCAACGAACCTTCGTTACTTGTACTCAAAATAGCTACTTCGGGAGGGTAGGAATTTGGTTTGAGAGTTATGAATCCGTGCATAACTCTGGTGTCTTCTTCAAACCAGGAAACGCTCCTGTTTACAAAAAAGTTTGTTTTTATTTTCAGTATCGCCTACGTATAGTTAAGAGATGGTGGTCCAAACATTGGCACATTGGCTGGTGCAATATCAATAGTTTCTTCATACTCAGCGCCATAAAGGTCTGTAGGAAAACGGAGACCTTTTGAAGCTCGTGAATGCCACTTCCCAAGAAAGAATTGCATTGGCTCCAACGCTGGCGCCAATGGTATTTCGGGAGCATCTGAAACTGCAAGTTGGAATTTTGAGATATTGAATTTTTTACTGTAGGACGGATCAGGAACACACATATTACAAGATATCGCACAGTTGACATCGAAGAAATTTGTTTGTGTGAGAATTGTATGACATTTGTCTTCTAGAGCCCATCGTTCACAACTTTTATATATATTTCTACACTTCCCTGAAATTTCAAAAATGAATTATAGAAAGACTAGGATGACGTTTCAATTTTGATAGATTCAAGTTTTTCTTTTTTTGTATACGATGTACATGATAAATTTATAACAAGACGAAGGCAAATTGATAACAAAAGTATGGACGTATTTGTGAATTTCGTAAACTTTTCTGATTGGAACAAACATCTAATGAGAACAATTTGTTTTTAAATGTTGAATAATTGAAATTCTTCAGAAATTCTTTGAAAATTGAAAAATCTTACTGTGGCAGTATCGTCCCATCCATCCTATAGTACAATCGCATGAAAGTTTCCCGGGAGAACATGTTCCATTGTTCAAACACGGATTACGCTGACAAGTTTCCGTTGTGAATCGTTTGAAAACTAATTGTGTTGTTTTTGGTCCCGCTGAACAAAGCAAAACCTTTTTTAAATGTTGAAAAAAAAGTGGTCTTATTTGAAAAATAATGAAACATTACCTTACCTGTCGAACAGGAAGAGAAAAGAAATAAAATTAGTTGAAATAGTATGGAAATGACGGTCATATTTAAGAATACAGATTGGCGAGCGTTTCTATTCTATATGCAATGAACATGTATCGGCAGCAGCAACGATCACATGTACGAATATGTCTAGATAAATCTCTTTCTTCGCGTTTGTAACCGGCTCTACACCACCCACATATTGCCTTTCACTTCAATCCGTGTTCTTCTTTGAACATTATCCAAGTGATTTAATTGTTCCATGAAATTTTATAAAATTGGAAATGTATTTTTTGAAAGTCATCTTATTTTATATTCACACCCATATAACTTCCAACTTTTTTTAGAAAGCATCAAACATACACGTTTTCCAATAGTCATTGTTCTGATTCAAGTTCGGGCTAAAAATCAAAATATAGATTGTGAACTTGATCATAGGTTACTGACTTGAACTTCAGGAAATGAATTTCCACTAGCAAAGGAATCTTGTTCATTTGCGCTGGAAAACATCATGGCGTCTACAAAGATAATCAGCCTGTAAAAAAACCAATTAAGACAGCTTGAAACTTTTAGAACGCGGACGATGAAGAAGCTGTTCCAAAATTGCATTTTTATTATACCAAAATGCGCTGCGTTTAACAAATGACGTTTTATCTGAAGGGGAATTTAATGTGGGATAGAAAGACAGCCTCTAATAGAAGAGAAGAAATAAAGTTTCTTCAGTAAAAGAGGTTCCCAATACAAGCGCCTCCGGAAAAGATCCAATTGTTGTACGAATTTGCTCAATTTTTCAGAAAATGTTGCTTTTTTTGGAGACATCCTAATGTAAAAAATACAAAAGCAGCCTTCACTAGAGGGGAAAAAACAGGCAACACGTATTACTAGGGTAGAGTTATATTTTCCGAGCCCATTTGTACTTTTTTTTTAACGCTATTCGATAGAGATATTTTGGAATATCCCATTTTCCAGAGATCCCAAATAGTTGAATAGACAGATCTCAATATATACTATTGATTCTAATAACAATCTTACTTAATGTTAAAAATTTCGAGCAAAAATTATTTTTCAGAATATCTTTTACCCGGACCCTTCGAAGCTGAAAAAAATGTGTTGTTTTCTTCAATTTTCCACGATTTTCATCAGGATCGATAGAATTTGTTAAAATCTCTCTATTTAGAACTTAAGACTTTTGTTTCTTCATTACTTTGAGGATCCAAAAAGGGTCTCACTGAGACCGTCTCAGGAAAGCCCATCCGTAAAAACCTAAACTGGATGTTAATCAGCAGTAACTGAGATTGGATAACAATATTAACTAATATCAAACGAAAAATTATGTCTGTTTGTTTGTATGTCTGTTTGTCCGCCGTAGGCTTTTAGAGATGGCTGGACCGTTTTGCTTCAGACTTTATTGAAAGGACTTGATGATACCGATTTCCAAATTGAAAAATTTGGTCTGGCGCCTCGCGAGCCAAAAATTTGCTTTTGGGGTCATTTTCACAATTCATATCTGAAAAACGAAGGTCGGGCACTTCTAGTTTTTTTATTTCTTAATTTTAAACGTGAATAAAACGAAATCAGTAGCAAAAACAGAAAGAAAAATTCCAACGACTGAATTTCTTGTTGCCTTTTGGTTTAATAATGTCCAGAAAATAATTCTCTAACGAACAAACTGGAAAAAAACAAATAGGCTCGAAAGATAAAATATTGGCTAAGCATCAATACGAAAGTAAGTATGTTTGAAATGTCAAAAACAGCGGGAAAATCAAAAACTGCAACTTTAGCCCTTGTAGAAACAGACACGTACCACCAAATTTCAATGAGAGATCCAACAGACAACAGTAAAATGATCACCAAAGCACTAGGCAGAAGAATCCCTTTGCTAGGAGCCTCCTTTGACAGGCACAAGACGCGATAATTGAAAAAGGACAATATTTCGATTACTGTCCACTTAAAAAAAACAGTTCAAACTCACTGTATAAACCAAATACCTGCCAAAGAATGTGTAAAATATACAATTTTTTGGTGTTTTTGTACCATCCTAGCAGAGTAAGACCTGACAAAGTAGGACTTAAGACAATTTTTTGAAACTCACATATCGAAAAAATTGAAACTATCGAAAAAGCACAGTATAACTTGGCGATTTCTTCTCCATAATCTTCCAAGTGTGATGTGAAAAACGTTCTGCCGTTGCTTACCCACAAGTCAAAAAAAACAATAGAGAATAGAACTTAATGCGAATGTTCACAAAAAAAAATAAGAGGAACCTACATATAATAAATAACTCAGCTACACATATTGTAGGTACTGCGACTTTGAAGGATACCAATCCCATGCAGCATCGGTGTCTGGAAAATAGTGGCACCAGAAGAATCTGAACTTCTTTTTTTGAGGTTTGATACCATATGAAGCACTGTTTTGTGTTTCATGGAACTCAAAGATTTCTGACTACGCTATTTCTATTTCTCCTGCTTTTCAAGATTTTTGGTACAATTATTAATTTTCTGCGATTTTTTGAAAAACGTTACTCTAGACAATGAAAGAGCAGAGAGACGAAAACTAGTCCAGCTCGATATGATTGATATCCGCGACGAGTGTGGCACAGGAATCAACTGAACATACACTTCAGAAGCTTTTTCTAAAGCGATTACCTGATTAGGATTGAGAAACACTTCGGTTGCTGAACACATCTCTCAAAATTTTTGCTTTTACCCAAAGTATAAATGTTGAGAGGTTCTATCAGTAATGAGATTCAGCGTTTTTGGACTTTAGAAAGAAACATTTATTGGAAAGGGATTCGAACCGATAAATAGGCACAAAAATCTACATGAACGAGCAAACGAACTATATTGCCAATGTCTGTTTTCGAAGTCTTGTTTTCGATTTCTAGAAAAATTTAATCAAATCTTTTGTCCGCTTCTCCAATTTTTCTTTCAACGAAGTGTTATAAGAATCGTAGCATAACAAAGTAGTAATTTTGTTGAAGTCAATAACGCAGCCATTCAACAATTCATTTATCAATACTTCTCGTTTAAACATGATTATCTTTTTAAAGAAAACTACAAAATGGGTCCCAGAACGTTGCTCAATGACCAAAAAGCAGATCTAAACAAATCTGAATTAAAACATTTTTTTATAATTAAAAAAAAGATGCAGAGAAATATCACATGGATTAATTTTTAAAAATACTGTAATAATATATTACAGAATTCAATGTCGAGAAAATTTGAAACCATTCTTCGGAAACTGGAAAATTGATTCTGGAGTCATCTTGAAATGTTGAAAGCTCTAAATTCGGAATCCTAAAAACTGGTCCTTTTTAAAGACACATTTCTCTTTTTTTTTTCTTTTCAATTTTTGCAAATTAAGTTGTCGTGGTACTGCAATCCATCCTTTTCGCTCAACAATTATTTGTTCAGATAGATATTTTAACTGAGTCATTCCCATCTTATTGTTTTGCCGTGGGTGGTCATGCCTTTGCAATTTCTAAGTAGGCAACGTATGTGTGAAGTTCTGAATAAGATACTCAAGAAATCTTGAAACTCCCTGATAAAACATGGACAGAAATAAAAAGGCCAAAGTGTGAAGATGGTGAGCGTTTTTTCGTTTATCTGTCTCAAAACTAGAACAAAAAATTTGTATGTTGGGGTTCATGTTCATGTTTTCATATTGTAACGGGGTTTTAGTTGATGTGATGAATAGGTTCACCGACTCGAAAAAACCACCCAGACATAACAGACAATCCGGTGCACACAGTATTTTTTCAAGTATCATCAACTATTTCGTTCGAGATTGATAATTGGAAAAATAACAAATGTCGATTTATTTTTCAATTTAGGCGTAAAAGCAAACATAGTGCCGGCTAACTCGGTTAATTGGGGGCAAATGTGACTTGCATTTTCCATCACATTTCTGTCTTTTTTCAAACGATAAGCTCATAGAAAACAAAAACTCGCAATTCCATGTTTTGAGCAGAGTTTGCACAGTAAAAAACATTTCTTAAACTTGACCGTTAGATTTTATGTTTTTCAATTATAAACAAAACTCAAAAAAGTGGAGTGAGGTTTCACTAAACTGGAAATTTGCTCAATAAGAACTTGAATCGTTTGGCATACGCGTACTGAGCCGCATTAATTGAAAGTAAACGAGATGCAAGCGTAAGACGACACGAGACGCATAGACGGAAACCTGCATTTTCGCTGCAAAAACATAAACCAAACGTAGTATCAAGTATATGTACCTCTAGATTCATTTTCAAGTCTTTTTTATTGTTTTCTTTCTGAAAAATAATATATGTAGAACCATATATCAGCAAAAAAATTTTAGAAAAATGTATTGGATGTGTGTAAATTTGGTTGAAATAGCTGGAAATTTTTGTTTTCTAACTTCTCATTGTCCATATGATTGCCTAGTGATTCAGATGACAAACTTGTTCTTATTTATGCCACCAGAACTTATAATTGGATTATTTTATTATTGCAGCCATAATGTTGTGTTCTTAATAATATGGATGTATATGCACATGGCCAAACAATTGGCTCAGAAGTTTATACTTCCGACCTTGTTCAGAGCAATGTTCAGAGTGGATTAGCTGGGGTACGTAAATTTTGAATAATCATGTCGTACATCGTTTTTTCAAGGTTCCCATGTGGGCAGTATGGTCATTTATCTTATGTGCTGTTCTTATCATAGCTGTTCTACTTTTGGACTATTGCGTTATTCGGAGAAACGCATTAGGAAACACCTGTTGCTCTAAAGCGAGACAAAAACGTGGAACTCTCAGCGCAGCTCATCAAAAGAGATCAACGAACATGTTGCTCAATGTGAGTTCAAAATTTCATTTAGTCACAACTGCCACACAATTTTTTGTAGAAATTGAATCGGAATTTAACTCAAATGGATCAAGACGTTTAATGTAACTGCATGCAGAAGTTTTAAAAAACCTTCCGTCTTCCGAAATTATATGATATCTACTTTTCATCGCCTGCGATATGCACCACTTTTTATAATCAGAAAAGCGGACTGTAACTATAAAATGTTCTTTTTTGAGAACTTTCAACTTTTCGAAAACTGTTACTTGATTGTCCCGTTGACTGCATTTTGTACTCCGATTCGAATTCAAAAATGTTACCGAAACCATATTTAAAACTGGAAATTTGTGGAATTTTTTGGAAAATGAAGATCTGGCTTTAAAATTGGGAATCTCATTTCAAAAATGGACTGGACCAGGAGTTCGGAGACTCTTTTGCTGAAATCCCTGGAACGCCACGCAACCGCAACAGCGTTACGCGTTTTGCCTGTTTTACAGTAATGGGCGCCCGCTTTTGTTCCTCTGCTTCTCTCTTTCCGCCACACTCTCTCATTTGCTGATCGATTGAGGAATAACCTGCCCAAGAAGCAAAATAGGGCCTCTTTGAGGAGTTTTTAAAGGACCCTTCCGGGCAAAAATTCGTGAAAATTCTGACAGTGTAGAAATGTCGGGGAGGGAACATTTAGTTAATCCCCAAAATTCCAGAATTTATCGAGCTTTCTCTGATTTTTAGCGATTTTTTCAATGAGCTTTTGCTGTTCATCGAAAAACACAGTTTGCAATGCAAACGCGCTCTATGGAGAAACATTTTTTAAATTTTATTTTGGCGGGAAAAAATTATTTTTCGATTTTTCGCCGGCTTTCCATTTTTTTGCTTGGTTTTCCAAATGTTGGAGACTTTTTCTAGGTTTTTTCGTCTTTGCAAGCTAACATTCCTAGAAAAAGTCTTCAACAAGCAAAAAAAATGAAAAGCCGGCGAAAAATCGAAAAATAATTTTTTTCCCGCCAAAACAAAATTTAAAAAATGTTTGTCCATAGAGCGCGTTCGCATTGCAAACTGTGTTTTTCGATGAACAGCAAAAGCTCATTGAAAAAATCGCTAAAAATCAGAGAAAGCTCGATAAATTCTGGAATTTTGGGGATTAACTAAATGTTCCCTCCCCGACATTTCTACACTGTCAGAATTTTCACGAATTTTTGCCCGGACGGGTCCTTTAAAACCCGAGAAAAATTCAAAAGGGAAAACGGATGATGAACGGTGGGTCTCGGCCCTAAGCTCTAGCGCACATTTTTAAAAGAACTTGTTATTCTTGATAAGACGCATCAAATGATAACTTGAAATCTAAAAAAATATCCCACCGCTAAGCAAAACACCCTTGAGTATGTCACCTATGCCTATAATCCAAAAAATAAAAATCTTCATTTTGTTTCCAATATTGTATTCAAAAACACCATCAAATAGAACGTTCTTTGTTGATAATTTTCAAAGTTGACCGTTTATGGATAACTCTTTTTGTTCTCGAGTTATAACCGTTTTCCCGAGACGTGTCCAACGTCGGCGGCGCGGTAGCCGGTCGGTGGGCAAAGTCAACGCCCGAAAGAGGGGTGTGCTAGATTGCTCATATCTTGGCGGCCAGGCGTTCAATCAACAAACGGTCAACTACAAAGTTATTGAGCGAAAGATTTTCTATCAAATCATGTTAGTTTTGAATGTTTTTTTTTTCAAAAAGCAACAGTAGAAAACGTTTCGAATTTGGCAAATTTTAAATAGTTGTTTTTACTTTTGTTTCGTAAGATACTGATTTGAAAATAACATAAATAGATAGAAAACTTTTTTTTTGTTTAATAACTTTGTAGTTGACCGTTTGTTGATTGAACGCCTGGCCGCCAAGATATAAGCAATCTAGCACACCCCTCTTTCGTGCGTTGACTCCGCCCACCGACCGGCTACCGCGCCGCCGACGTTGGACACGTCTCGGGAAAACGGTTATAACTCGAGAACAAAAAGAGTTATCAATAAACGGTCAACTTTGAACATTTTCAGCAAAAAACGTTCTACTTGATGGTGTTTTTAAATACAATATTGGAAACGAAATGAAGATTTTTTTTTGGATTATAGGCATGGGTGACATACTCAAGGGTGTTTCACATAGCGGAGGAATTTTTTTTGGATTTTGAGATTGACTATTTGTAACTACTCAACAATGACCACTAGGCTTATGCACAGGAGCCGATTTTATTTTTGATCGAGCTGATATTTTGCATAGGGGTAGTATAGGGTACTGTAAGTCCAAAACAGGTACTTTTGGAATTTTTGCTCACCGGCTCGCGGAGCTCCGGAGCAAAAATGGTTTTTCAAAAATGTTGGAGTTATGATTTGAAACTTTTTGTCTAGGAAGAATGTACCACGTAGAGTCCGAAAATGATAATGAAAAGTTTTGAAAACGTTTTTGAAGCTATGCTACAGTACAAAATTTTTCATTTTTTTGCTCTTCTGAAAAATTTAGTACTAGAAATATATTGGAGACTATGAAAATCGGATTTTACGTGTAAGATTACATAGAATAAAAACAAAAATTTAAAAAAAAACGGCACATATTTTGAGAAAATCAACTTTTTCTAATTTTCTAGCATTAAAATTCCAAGTTTTGAAGGTTTTCTTGTTATCCTGAAAATTTTTGAACTGAAAATAAATTAGAGACTATAAAAATTGAATTCTACGTGTGAGATTACATACATTCAAAACAAAAATTCGAAAATAAACGGCACATATTTTCAGAAAAAAGAACTTTTCCCGTTCTAGGGCACCTTTCAGAAATTTTCCATTTGTAGGCTTTGTCATAACTGAAAGCTTTTTCAATTTTTAGTGTACCCTATACTACCCCTATGCAAAATATCAGATCGATCAAAAATAAAATCGGCTCCTGTGCATAACGTTGTTGACTAATTTCAAATAGTCAATCTTAAGTTATCATTTGATGCGTCTTGACGTGTAGATTCCAAAAAATAAAGTTTTTAAACTTAAAAAGCGTGTTCAGCTATAATTTTTTTCGAGAAAAACTTGAAAAACCAAAACGTAAGTGTCATTTGGAGTACTTCCTGGTGTTCTCGAAACTTGAAAACAAAATAGATCACGCAAATCTGGGTATAAAACCTATTAAAAATGTTTTTTCACGTTCCAAAAAAATTTTGAAATTTTTCAGATTTTTTCAAAGTCAGGACCTTTGGAGGGGGGGGGTCTGGGGACCACTTGGGACAAAAACTATTTTTTGTAAACTACTATCTATAGAACATATTCAAACAATAAAAGTTCATTTCTAACGCATAATTTTACAAATTGTCCCCACTAACATAAAACTTTGGAAATTACACGGAATACATATTGCATCAAACTTTCCATCAGTCTTCAAACCATTTTTAAAAATCACAAAAATATCCACCCTGTAATTACCTAACAATAATCAGATACGGAAAATTTAAAAGTTTTCGGCAAATTCAACTGTTGAGTTATCCTGGCCGAGTGTCTCACGTTTGGAACTCAAAAAGCAAAAAAAGAGAAAACACCAAAATCAAAAAAATTTATGTACCTATTAAAAAAAATAATTCAGTGTATACCGTTAGTATAGTATTGGTAAGAGTCATAAAAACGAGTAGTGTAACTGTCGCGTGAACCTTCGACCAAAGTATCCACTAGTTGCTGAAGTTGTTCATCAGTGCTGCTAACATGGAACCTATTCTCGAGTGCGCGGACAGTGTCAGTCCCAGCACGGAAGCACTGCATTTTTGAACCTGAAATTTTGAGCTAAAATTGAGATTGATGCAGGCATATGTTCAACACAGTTCGAAAGCAAATACAGAATGCTTTTAAAAAATTAGTTTTTGAAAAAAACGGCTAAATTTCAAAACTTTCACAATATTTTTGCTTCTCAGAAGATAATTTTTCAGTTAGGGTTACAATTTTTACCCGTCTGTTTCTGCCGCAGCAACTGACTTTTAATTTTTTCCTATGTCCGGCCGGAACAAAGATCGAAAACTTAAAAATATTGTATTATGACGCATTCTCCGAGAAAAATTTTCCGAGTATGGTCGGGAACAGCTTTTTTTCATGTTCTCAAAAACTGATAAAAATATTTTTATAGACTAATTAGGGTATTGGAAATTCAAAAACGTGATCAGAATTAGACGAAAATCCTTCCCTTATTTTTTACGGGGTCATGTAGGTTGACACTTCAAAATTTCATAACTTGTTTCAATTTCAATTTCATGCGCGCTGCTTTGTGTTGAGAGATGGATTATATACATTTTTTATTAAAATTATTATGATTTTGCTTATCTGTATCATTTCAAAAAAAATTCTATTTTTTTTCGGATCATATCTATCTGACAAGGAATGTACCCGGAATGTCTCGCGGCTCATGAGGCAGGATATGGTGCAAATGGTGACCCATCAAGAGGTCATAAACACCCTAGAATATTGTTGGTTCTTTCGCAGTATTTCCCGAGTTTTGGTCGAAAAGTTGATTTTTTGAAAATAATCAAAACTTCAACTTTGAAAAATCATAACTTTCCCCAGAAGGGCGGAATACCCTGGGGGATTGAATATGAACTGGTCAATAAAATCATTTTAGATTTTGGAAATTTGACACTTTCCACTAAATTTATTGCTTGAGCCCGGAATAGTTTTCGTTTGAGCTCAAACTTTACAAAAACATAGTTCAACATCTGATTCATCTGTTTCCGGTGTCTGTGGACAAAGTTTAGTACAAAATTTTCGAGCTACAGGTCCCTGAACTTGGTACAACTTTATGATCAATTTTCGACCTGTTGGAGTGGATGGAGCTAGAAGTAATGTATTGATGTTTTGTAGGTCATCCCTCTGAACAATCCCACTTTACTTTAGGATTCATCTCCAGAAACTTCTTCAAATTTCTCATTTTTGTTATTTCGGTCACTTTTTTCACTGACCCCCACGTACGTGAAGTTTGAGCTCAAACGAAAATTATTCCGGGCTCCAGCACTAAATTTAGTAGAAAGTGCCAGATTTCCAAAATCTAGAATGATTTTTTTTGACCGGTTCATATTCAATCCCCCCAGGGTATTCCGCCGTTTTGGGGAAAGTTATGATTTTCCGAAGTTGAAATTTTGACTATTTTCAAAAAAAAAATTAGTTCTTCGACCAAAACTCGGGAAATATTGCAAAAGAACCAACAATATTCCAGGGTGTTTATGACCTCTTGGTGGGTCACCATTTGCACCATATCCCGCCTCATGAGCCGCGAGACGTTCTGGGTACATTCCTCGTAAGATTTTTATTTTATTCGATTCTACATGTCTTTCTACTTATATTCCATTTTGTTTGAGTAATTCCAATGAACAAAAAAAACCATAGTAAGAATAGGTGCCAAAAAGTGGCAATTAGGTAGTTTTCGGTGGCTGTTTATCTTGCTTATTACAAAGGATACCAAAATGTTGTCAACTACAAAATGTTGAAGATCTTGTTGTGCTCTACAAGATTGCAGTTGACCACTTTCCTTCATCTTGTCAAGTTGCCGAGATACAAGTCCTGAATAAACACCCACTTATGCACTGTCGCCGAAGAGAGAGTAGAGAGACGCAGAGACGCAGAGAAAGTGAACCGCGGTTTGCAGTGCAAAAATGGGTGTTCTTTCGAGTATCTCGGAAAGTAGACAAAAAAAAGCAAAGTGGTCAACTGCAATCTTATAGAGCACAACGAGATCTTCAACTTTGTTGTTTACAACTTTTTGGTATCCTTTGTAGTTAGCAAGATAAACAGTCACCAAAAACTACCTAATTGTCACTTTTTGGCGCCTATTTTTACTAGGGTGTTATTGGCCCATCGGAATTGCTGTTAAATTTCTGATGTCCTGATTAGTCTATATTAATATTTTAATCAGTTTTTGAGAACATGAAAACAATCTGTTCCCGACCACTTTCAGTCAACTCAGAGAACGCGTCTTAATGCCACCTACCAGTCGACATTATGGCAGCTAGCGAAACGATGCGACGATGATGTTTTCTTGCCGCCATGAATCCTCGCAATAGTAAACTTTTATAATATAGGAACATATCACTTTCTATTCCTCCCATTACTTCAACTGAAATTTTCATATAATTATTTAGGTTGAGGTTAATTCATGAAACTGCTCCTTTTTGAAAAAAAAACATTTAAAAATGTGAGACATACTAATTTCAGCTGTTAGTTTGAAGGGAGCTGTTTCGAAACCAAGGTTGCGAGGAGAAGAGGAGAGCAGAAATCCGTAATCAATATGAATTAAATGTCCTTCCATATCAAGTAGTATATTCCCGTTGTGTCTATCTTTAAGTTGTAAAAAATAACTAACCAAACTGTAAGCCGCAGCACTTTGAATGAAGTTTTTTTGGGCACTGAAAGTAATTCAATTACAAAATTTTACAAAAGAGAGCTTCAATTTAAATACTGCCTAAAAAGCATTATTTTTCAGTTTGAAATGCAATGCATGAACTGATAAGTGAAATTTCAATCGTAGGAAAATATAATGGTCAACTGATCTTTGAATCTAATCCACCTACTTAATGTATGATTCACTGCTAGCAGAACCGAAAGCGTTTTCAAAGTGATGTTTCAATGTAGGAGTTGAAGAACTGCCAGTTTTCCGAAAAATGGTTGTGAGTTGCCGCTTGATTTGATGAAGAGACAAGGTGTCTAAGACTGGCTCAACAAGTCCCGCGTCTGGTCCTACGCAAACTATTTTATACGGGCGGAGGTATAATGGAACACCTTCTTCATGCCATATATCCTACAAAAATATACATATGAGGTGCTTAATGTAGCAATTACTTTGAATGTGAATAAGAGCTGTTGGGCAAAAGATTCTTGAGATAAATCATCGCCCGTTTTCACAATCACTGGAACTAAATCCCATCGTGGATCGTCTTTGAAACGGCTTAATTCTCGGATTCTTGTTTTTTTTTCACTCCACGACTCAGATAAAACAGCTACGGAAGGGTCAGTGTTGTCATGAATCAACTGAAAATATTTAAAAATCATGGGACTTCACTCTTCCCAATACTTACTTTATGTTTTGTTGGCGAGCTGTCATTATTTTTCATGTTATTGTAGTCACTATTGTACTCGATTTCCGGAATTTTAAAGCGATAAGATCTCACGCGCAAAACTTCAGCGAAAAATATGTAAGGAACCTCCAATTAAGTTTTTTTCTTATTTTTCGTTGTACTATGAAAATGTTACCTTGTCCTTGCTGTTCAGCACAGCACTTTCATCTACACAAATGTTCAATACTCTATTCTCAAAATCAAATGGTATCCAAACACTATTTGGCAACATTGAATTAAGCATATGTAATTCCAAATGGAGAGACTTAGTCTTGTCTTCTTTTGAGCAAGATAAATAAGTTTCAGTCAGTTTGTTACCAACATGGATCAGCCTTCCGACAAACCTTCGTTGGCAATGCAATAAAACTTTCTAAACAGGAATAATGCTCGGAGAAAAACAGGTCAATGATAGGAAAAAACTCAACTGCGTTTTCCTGACCCGTTTCTGAACTCTCATCATGAGTTTTTGTTTTGCTTGAATTACCAATGGTGCTAGTTGCGTGGTAAGAGTTGGCTAAATTGTAAACTGTCATGAATAATCGACAACTGAGCTCACTCATGACCCAATTTGTTTCTGCCAGGCGATTTAATGACAAAAGTGTATCTTCATTTGCTCCCATCATTGCATTATCATCACATAAGCAACTTCTATAATTAAATTACATTATTTTCATGAATATATATCACACCTTAATATAGCTGCTTGATGTGTGATATTGAAACTGTCATTTTTTGCATAGCAGTTCAAGAGCCAAATACAGAGAGCTGTGAATTGTGCATCCTTTTTTTTTCTGGAAAACTACCTTTCATTAGACTGAATTCTACTATACAGCTTACCGTTTTTCAATATAAGCATGAGTTACACTGGCAACATCAACTTTTGTCACATACAAATAAATGAGTTGTGGAAGAAAAAAGTCTATATCATGTTCTGGTAAGTCAAATAATCTTTTACCTGCATAAGAAATCTTCAATTCACATGTCCATCAAATTCTTACCTAACAAAGACAAATAAGGTTTATCTTGAACAGAAAGTAAGTATTCGACAGCCATGGAAGCGTTGAATCGTTCTGATGAAATCAAACGCATCGTCCAGCTTTGATCATCAGTAGAAAACTGTTTGTGCTGGAAAATAAGTTAACTAGTGCTTTTTTGATAAAAAAGAAACGTTCAATTAATTGGAAAATTATGAACAAACCGTGCTTTGTGATTTTCCAGTGGTCAAAAATAGGTTTTTGTTCATTGTTTTCCTTTTTTCGTGAATCGAATCCACCTGACACTACGCAACTGAAACTTTCTGGTTTTTTTTGTATGATTTTCTTCTTGCTGAGTCAAAGTGTTAGGTTTTATCAATAAATAGAAGTGAACACTGACTTGTTTGAACGAATGAGGTTCTGAGTACTCGCAATGCAAGTTCGCTCTGCTGAAAAGCGATCCTCCACCGCCCCCCCCCATACCCTTTTCTTCTAAAATAGGAATCATCTACATCATCTGTTGTTTCAATTCTCATTGAAAATTATTAAACCCGAAACTGCCAAAGCTGTCGAGAATCAACAGACTTACAAAAAAACCACAAATCTAAATTTTTAGAGCACAATCAAATATCAGAGCACCGATGGAAATTTGGCAAAACTATTTTTCCAAAACCGAGCTAAAAAATGTAAGTTCGAAACAAATTCGAGATTGCAATTTTTTCTAGGTGCAATACCTTGGATGCTCAAAGTTGATGAATAACGAGAACGATGATGAAATGAAAGCACTCATGAAGGTACTGTTAGGACTTGAACATTGAAAAAAAATTCCAAAACGTTTCAAAGGCCCGTCAGAAAAATGAAGCGCGTAGCTATTTGCCAGGAGACTTTTTTTCCAAATGTCAGTTTTTGCCACTGTGAAAGCCTTCTTGGAGCAAAGCAAAGAGTTTTGACCAATCTGCAAAGTGCTAGTAACATAACTGCCCGTTCTGAATGCAAATTACCGGCGCCGGGAAGTTTAAGCCAGCAGGGATAATCTAATACCTAACCATTGCTGTCTGTGCCTTTCTTGTGACAAAAATGAAGCTCTTCACGGAAAATACTTTAACGTCGCCAAACAGTACTTTTCGTGTTACCCAAACCTAGCAGGCACGTGCATATGTCATATGTACATGTTGTAATCTGTCTGAATTGTGATGTTTTTATTGTTTGTAGGTTTTGAATGAGCAGAAAGGCACTGAAACAATAAATGTTACACTTGTAGTCCCACATTCTTCAAATGGTACGGTAAAGTAAGTTCAGTTCAGTTTACAGCTACTCAAATCATTTTCCAGGTTAATCGATTCTAGCGGGAGAACACTATCTTCTTTTTCCTTAGTCAATATTAGGTTCTGTATCCGTGGCGACGCTACAACATCACAAAGTTGTTGTTTTGGAATTTCTATAACTCACAAACTTCAAGCCCAGTGAGTGAAAAGTGAATAGGATGTGAGTACAAAAACAAATTTTAGAGAAGAACACGTTCCAACAGATACCTTGCATCAGTGTCATGTTTTCCGTACTCAAAAAGCAGAAACGGTAACTTTCAGTTGAAGATTTTACTAGGGAGAATTCCTTTCCAATTCGCGTTTTCAACGCAGTTCGATACAAACATGTCTCCTGAAAAAAGCACTGAATTTTCAGTGTCCGTCGGCGCTCAACTCAGTCGGTTTTATCACGGATCTCGGGGCTCCCTTTAAGGCTTTTTTTGCTACTTTTTGCACACGTTCCGGAGTATTTTTCAGAGTTTTTGTGTTTGAATCGGAACTCTCATTGCAATCATTGTACATAGATAAACAGATTTTTCATAATAATCCTTGGAAAACAATACTGTTCAGTTTGTGAGAATTGAATAGTTTTCTATCTGTTCTACGATCTCCGCGTTCATTTTTCCAGCACAATCACAAGAACCCTGGAAAATGCTCCAAAATGTGTGCGAGATGTAGCAAAAAAACCCCCCAAAGAAATTCTAAACCCTGTCAGGTTTGGCAGACCATCTTTTGGGCTGATCGAAATTAGTGGCGCCGAGTACCGTGATAAAACCGACTGTTTTGGGCGCCGACGGACTCTGACAATTTAGTGCTGTTCGGAAACGTCTGGAGCTCTTAGCGGTTTCTGGAGGCTCGTTCTGCAAGAATTAAGTACTGAGCTAGTTGATTAGGAAACTATTCTCTAGTCAAAAAAGGACAAAGAGGAAAAGTTTTTTCATATTTCCCCAGTCAAATATCAATTTCAGGCAGCAAAGGCTATGTATTGTTTTTCGTACGCATTCGCAAACAGGATCGACACAACAGAGTTAAAAAAATTCGAATTCAAATTCGAAAGTACACTGGAGATTAAGGTAAACATTTCAGATATCTGCAACAAAACAGAATAATATTTCCGTATTTCCTCAAAGAAAAGAGCACTCTATAAAGATCAATGCATAAAGCTCTAAAAAGGCTCGCACTAATTTTAAAAAAAATTAAACCTGAAAAAATAAATAAATTTTTCCTATTCGGTAATGAACAAGAATTCTGGATTTTCCTCAGTTTTTCCTGTATTCAAAACACAAAAAGTGGAGTTGCCCTTCTATTTGAGGAATTCCGGTATCTTTTTTTCTTGCGCAGGGTGTATAGTTAAATGTTTGGGTGCACGTAAAAAAAGAGCCCAAGAAACACAGAAGGCCAATAGAAATAAACCGCGAAACTTAAAAGAAGACGTTTGGGCAACATAGTTGGGCAACATCTAGTGAAATCCTTGAAAAAATTACAAGAGAAATAGTATCAAGAGCTTGTATATATTTGCCTGCATTGCGGTAGAAAAAAATGTCTAGTACTTAGCACTGTAAGTATTTTCTTTAAGGAAAATGACGGAAGCTCGGAGAAACCATTCTGGAAATTATGTCCACAACACGATGGCGTTTTCAAACTGCGAAGAGACCGTGAAAAAAAAATAATTGTGCAACTGAAACAGGTGGGTTTCATAAAATATTTGCTTTTTAATATAATACGGAAAGTCTCTTTAAAAACATTTTGGGTCAAAATGAATCTGGATTCGAAAAAAAGTTCCTATGCAGTGAAATAGAAAAGGGCGGAAATTGACAAGGAGAACTGATTTCTAGAATAGAAAATAAACCAGAAGGTTTGCAACGGTTAATGTCGTGAAACAGCTTTTTTTCATCATAAAGGAAAATTGAAGAGGTTTTGAGAGAGAGGTTCGAACCCGAGACAGCAAAACTGTATGTAAAATTACATTGTAGGGTCTTTATCGAAAAAGTCAGCCGGAAGAACACAAAAGCATTCTCTAATATTAACTGTTTTGAAGAGTCTTTCATATCAAGCAAAATCAAAAGAAATTCAAGAAAATATAAATGAACTTTTTCAGATTGACGGGTTTCTACTGAATATCAAGAAATGTTTTGGAATGCTCTTAGCTGCTGGAAGAAATTTGCGACATTCTGATCTTCAACTGTTAGAAATGGAACGAAATGAAACAGGTGGACAATGTATTCTTCGTCATGTTTAAAACAAGATTAAGGAATGGACACAGCTGTATTTTTTGTTGAAGCTCTTTGGGATCCTCGTGTTCATATGTTTGAAATATTGAACACTGAAACTCCAAGAGGTTTCATAGTGTTCGATAATCACTGTCTGATAACTTGCAATTTTAGATACACGGGTATTCATGACCGTGGCAATAGACGTTATTGTTTTGGAAATAAGCGAACCTATTCGTTTTTCAATTGAAGCTATGTCAAAAGTTTTTCACGAGCACGAGCGCTTTTACAAAACTCCGCAAACTGTCGTTGTTGAACAATTCAAATTGATTCTTGAAGTGAGTTATTTTGTTGCGAAGTACATTATTCCTTCAGAAAAGCATGGAAACTTTGGAAACGGACGACAGAAAACTCAACTTTATTTCTTTAGAATCCAGCAGCGAAAGGTTAAACCAAAATAAAAAAAACAAAAATTAGACGTTTTCCTGACTCCCACTTGAACTACTCCGTCTGAGTAGGAATGGTTGCCAGGTGCTCGGTCGGTTTTGGAACGGGACCAAGTGCGTTCGATCGACCCTTAAGAGCATAGATTTATCCCAAAATATTAGGTCAGTGGCTTACTTCTAACTCGAGTTATGGTCAAAAACGTGTTATTTTAGAAAAAAATTCAATTTTCAACTTCAAAAAATCGTAAAAAATCTTAGAATGCATATTTTCAGCAGGCTGAAAAATTAAATTGTAGCTGTTTTTTTGTCAACAAACAACGCCTTTTAACCGTTTCTGCTGAAAACGTGACAAAACTTTTTTATAACCAAGTTAGAGCTTGCCTTTTGCCAATTTCCCCTGTTCTAGCATCTGACCTAGTTTTTCCACGTACGTTCAAAAAAGTTGAAAAATTAATAGTTTTGAAAACTTTCAAATCATGTTTTTTTTTGTTGTCATTATGCGCAAATAAAGTAAAAACTGCATATCACTAGGTCAGCTGCTAGAATAGGGGAATTTGACAAAATGCAAGTTTCTCAAAAAGTGTTCGAGCAAAAGTCACAAACTAAAGTGTTAGCACATAGAGCGTCCCTAGGTGAACATTAATGTAAATGAATACTTTTTAATTGCTACTAGGGAACATTGCTAAAATTTGCTTAGAATGTTTTTCATTTTTGATGACCCGTACTTCAAAAATTTTGAACTGGCGTCAGTAAGAAACTGCATGGAATCTATGTAACAGGTACTTGGCAATATTGTGAAAACATCTCAAAATGATGACAAAAAAATGCGCTGCAATTTTGGGCACTATGTAGAACAAAAGTTAACGGTCAGTTTTTGAGAAAAATTTTTTTGGGGTTTGATCATGTTTACTAACATGGCTATAAAAAAGTTTTTTCAGCAAAAACCGTGTAAAGGAGTTTGTAGGCAGAGGAATCAGCTACAATTTGGTTGTTTAACCAGCTGAGCATATGCATCCTAAGATTTTTTACCATTTTTTGAAGTTGAAAATAAAAAGTTTTCAAAAAAACATGTTTTTGATCATAACTCGGGTTAGAAATAAGTCACTGTCCTATTATTTTGGGATAAATCTATTCTTATAAGGGTCGACCGAACGCCTTTGGTCCCGTTCCAAAACCGACCGAGAACCTCGCAACCATTCCTTCTCAGATAATCATTCTTATTAAAGGGGGAGTGAACTCAAAAAATAAGTTATTTTTAAAAGATGCATCAGGTTCTCCAGATTACGGAAAAAATAGTAGAAAAAATTCCTGTCGTCTCCTGATTTTTCTATGAATTTTTGAAAACTTGCGATTGGTCTCTTTTTGAAAGCGGGTACTAGGATTTGCACATTGAATTCTAGTCCCCGCTTTCCAAAGGGGACCACTCGCGAGTTTTCAAAAATTCGTAGAAAAAGTCAGGAGACGACGGGAATTTTTTTCTACCATTCTTCCCGTAATCTGGGGAACCTGATGCATCTCTTAAAAATAACTTTTTTTTGAGTTCACTCCCCCTTTAAATAAAATTCTAGTGGTGTCTGTTTATTTGTCTGTCTGTGTTTCCGTCCGTCCGTCCGTCAGTTTGTCCGCGGGTCACGTTTTTGACCTACGTGACCCGGGCGTGGCGGCAAACTAAATTTTCAAGTCTAAAAGAATGAACGGACGCCGCAGGCGGCCAACCAATAACGGCGTAGCCGGCACCAGTCAAAAACCACCTAAGCAGGCTCAAACTAAGACTGGATGCCAGCGAAGCCGGACAGACAGGCTTGTAGATAGCATATAATGATTTCTTCTCCGCAAATTCTTCCCAGTGTTCATTTTTTTCATAATTCATTTCACTATTTAGACTTTTCTATTACTGGGCTTTAAGTTTAGTTGCACAAACCATGAAATTTTTCAGCAGCGCGTGTGTTGCTGTAGACAAGTCTTCGTTTTTGATCGTTTCTCAGTAATTTTTTCTATGGTTTTTTGATACAACTCAACATGTTCGTAATTCTGGTTTTTGTTGAAAACTCAAACTTTGATTAAAAGTCCGTAGAAAAAAAACCGGAAACCGACTAAAAAGTGTGTCATCTAATGTTCAAAGAATTTTATGCTTCGCCTAGATAATGTAGCGAGATCAATGTCTTCAATTTTAATATTCCAGCATTTATCGAAACGTTAATAATGATTCAGAAAAAGACAAGAACAAAACATTGGAAAAAATCCATCACATATGCCTACTCAACTCCTACATCCTACTGGGGAAGATGAATCTGGTGAATTATTTTAGGCAGTCACCGTATAACTGTATCTTTCAAATTGGCAGATTGCGATGAGCCTCTCCTCTCTGGATCTGGACTCGTTTCCCAAGAGTATGTAGAAGATAGTTACAACGAATGGAGCAGGTTAATTAGTTCATGGAATACCCAGGAAAGGTAGAGCATCAACATGTCGAGGTGCTCAGGTTTGACGTTGATATGAAACTATTCCTATGTGAAAGAACACGTTTCAAAACTTTTATTCCACTGAATAACATACATGCTATAAAATACATTTAACCTGGAGCTTCAAGGCAAAGTTCAAAGCTTCACGTCCATTTTTTGGTTCCTGTGCTCGTAGAATAATACAAATTACAATACTTTTCTCATATGGTCCACCCATTTTATGACTTTAGTAGTAATATTGATCTTTAGCGGTAGATTGATATTGTTATCCAGAGGTGTGGATTTTGAAACATGTTCTTTCAATGCGCATAGTCTCAACTCAAATTCAGACAATAACCTGAGCACCTTGACATGTAACAAGAGAGTTTTTCAAAACAATTACCTTAAACAAATGAAACTCATTTTTGAAAGCGTTGCAGATCCAAGAGGATTTCTGAGCTTGTTATGGATGGTATACCTGATAAATTACGTGGAGAGATTTGGCAACTTCTTGCAGATGTGAGTGTTCATGTGAGAAAAAGCTTTTTTAAACCTTTTGAGCTTTTTGAAAGAATTTAACTTTCAGAAAATTCGATGAACAATGTTTGTTGAAACCGAAAATTTTTCAGGCAACTAGTTCAACTGACTTATTGGAAAAATACAAACATCTTCTCAATGAGCCATGTCCGTCTGAACAAATAATTCTACGCGATATTCATCGCACGTTTCCTGCTCACGACCATTTTAAAGAGTCGGAAGGCGAAGGGCAGCAGTCCCTATATAGAATCAGCAAGGTGGTTATCACAAAATGTACTTTGCTATCTAGTTCTCTTGAATACCTCTCTCAAAGTCAGATCCCATTTTGAAATTCATAATCAACTTCAAAGAAAGATCGCTCTTTTAGCAGCCGAAACCGGCAGTGGAAAAAATATATTATACCGATTACTGGCACGCCCAAGATCAAAACCAACCTAACTTTGTTTTTTGCTTTTTTTGAAATCTGATTCAGCCTTGTTCGGAATGTCGTTAATTTCCACTTCAGCATTTTTCAGGTGTATTCTCTATATGACGAAGAAGTTTCATATTGTCAAGGACTTTCATTTCTTGCAGCAAGCTTGTTACTTCATGTGAGTAAAAATGTCTTTTCTCTATCTCAAATGCGCGCAGTTCTGTCTTCCCGTCTGACTTTTACGTCTCTTGCCTGGGCACACAATCTTCCAAATTTATGAGGCATGTGTAATTTCCGAAGTCTTACTGTTGACCGGGGGTCAGATGGCGAACGTATGCGGTAGAAACGAGCTTTTACTGTATAAATATGTATGGTCTATAGGATGTTGTTTACAAAAAAATTTTTTTGTCTCAAGTGGTCCTCAGACCCCCTATGACCCCCCTCCAAAGGTCCCAACTTTGAAAAAATCTGAAAAACTTTAAAATTTCTCTGGAACGTGGAAAACATTTTTAATGGTTTTATACCTACATTTGCGTGTTATATTTTGTTTTCGAGTTTCTAGAACTCTCGGAAGTACTCCGAATGACAATTGCGTTTTGGTTTTTCAAGTTTTTCGAGAAAAAATAAAAGCTGCATATGCACAAACTCTGTTTTTCAGAATTTACGTGTCAAAACGCATCGATTGATATCTTGAATTCCAAAATAAAAAGCTCCCATTTTTGCGAAACACCCTTGAGTATGTCACCCACTTTCGAAATCCAAAAAACAAAAATCTTTATTTCAAGCTCAATGTTGGTTTTATAAACACCGTTGTATAGCCCAAATTGTGCTGATCCTTTTTTTAGTCAACCGTTTTTTAATATCTCTTCTAGTTTTTAAAGGAATACTCCACCCCCAATTTTTAGATTCTGAGATTTTTGCAAAAAAATTCTCAATTTCCATCTGATTCCATTTCACGAAAAATAATGAGAAAAGGATGTGTACCAGCTCCAGAATTGGATCTAACGAAATACTTTTGAATTTCCCTCCGATCCGCTAAACAAGGCGCATGAGCGGAATATCGGAGTGTCGTTAAACTTTGAATTTTGACAAATTTTTCTGATTTTTCGAAATTTCGCCCGATTTTTCAATTTTTTTCGATTTTTCTCAATTAGAATTGAAATTCTGCTCAATTTCATCGGAATAATGAGCGGAAACACAGAAAAATCGAACGAATTCGGCGAAAAAGCAAAATGCGACCCAGGGTTACGGTAGACATGCCGTCAGTTCCTATGCAAGTGAACCGTTTTGTCTGCAAACACCGAAAATTTCTGCAATTGCAGAAATCGCCCGGCCGCGTTTGAAAATAGTTTTTTTCGCAACAAAAATGCGAATATCTCGGAAAAAAACAATTTTTTCGCGAAAAAAAGTTGATTTCGGTTACAGAAAGAGGAAATGCATCTATTTTCGCAAAAATCTCAAAAAAAAATTTGGGGGTGGAGTATTCCTTTAAGTTATAGCCGTTTTCTCGAGACGTGTCCAAAGTCAGCGCGCGGTGGCCGGCCGGTGGGCGAAGTCGGCGCCCGAAAGAGGAGTGTGTTAGATCACTCACAACTCTGCCGTCAATCGTTCAATCAACGAACAATCAACTGCAAAGTTGTTCAAAAGAACATTTTCTACCTATTGATGCTAATTTTGACAGTTTTTGCTCAAAAACCAACTGTGCGAAATTCTTTGAAATTAACTAAATTTTGACAGTGGTTTCCACCTTTGTTTCGAAAGACTTCAAGGAGAAATTAACATCAATAGATAGAAAATGTTCTTTTGAACAATTTTGCAGTTGATTGTTTGTTGATTGAACGCTCGACGGCAGAGTTATGAGCGATCTAACACACGCCTCTTTTGGGCGCCGACTTCGCCCACCGGCGGCCACCGCGCCGCACGGTGTGTAGAAACGAAAATTTGCAGTGGCGTCGCGAGTTCCAGTGGGCGACGCGCGCTCTCGGGTGTCGGCCGCTACCGTATCACTCTTGGGGTAGATTTACGGGTCCGTTTTTCGAATTTCACTCAAAAAAGCGTTAAAATTGATAGATTTTCGCAAACTTTTTTTATAAAAGTGAAAGAGGAACAGTTCTTCTATCTTTTTATGTAATTTTTACAGAAAACCGACGAGTATAAGCCGAAATAACCACTTTTTTGCGATTGTTTCGGCTCATGCTTGTCGGTTTTCTGTAAAAATTGCATAAAAAGATAAAAGAACTGTTCTTCTTTCACTTTTATTCAAAAAGTTTGCGAAAATCCGCTTTTTTGCATTTCTACACACCGTGCACCGCCGACTTTGGACACGTCTCGGGAAAACGGCTATAACTCAAAAACTAGAAGAGATATTAAAAAACGGTTGACTAAAAAAAGGATCAGCACAATTTGGGCTATACAACGGTGTTTATAAAACCAACATTGAGCTTGAAATAAAGATTTTTGTTTTTTGGATTTTGAAAGTGGGTGACATACTCAAGGGTGTTTCGCAAAGATCGGAGATTTTTATTCCGGAATTCAAGATATCAATCGATGCGTTTTGACACGTAAATTCTGAAAAACAGAGTTTGTGCATATGCAGCTATGCTTTGTTTTTGAGAAAAACTTGAAAAACCAAAACGCAATTGTCATTTGGAGTACTTCCGAGAGTTCTAGAAACTCGAAAACAAAATATAACACGCAAATGTAGGTATAAAACCATTAAAAATGTTTTCCACGTTCCAGGAAAATTTTAAAGTTTTTCAGATTTTTTCAAAGTTGGGACCTTCGGAGGGGGGTGGGGACCACTTGGGACAAAAAAATATTATTTGTAAACTACATCTTACAGACCATATTTATCCAATAAAAGTTTGTTTCTACCGCATACTTTTGCCCTGACCCAGTATACTTTGAAAATTACACGGAACGTCTCTTATAACTTTGGACTCATATGCGAAACCATCCTGTCTGCCCGGCTTCGCCGGCATCAAGTCCGGGTTTGAACCAGCCTAACTAAAGGTTCGATATCGATTTTTTGCCCATTATCCGGTTTCTGCTAACAGATCTTTCTAATTGCACTTTCGGGTCCTTAAAATATCGAATATTTCTGACCGGGAGTTTGAGGACCATCTCACAACTTCCTGCATTTTCCAAAGTGTCCAAGTAGTGAAATAGGTAGATCTGAACTCAAACTACTACTCCTGATGAAAAACGGAAAAGTGATGGTTTTTTTTTTCGAATTTCTAATCTAATGTTTTTTGACATTTGCCGTCACGCCGTTACAGGTATGTAGGCCGTTTACGGCGTCAGTTTACGTTTTCAGACGTGAATATTTTCTACCGCCACGCCTGAGTCACGTAGGTCAGATACGTGACCCACAGACGGACAGACACACAAAGATACAAACACACATACAAACAGACTCCACGAGAGTTTCATTTAATCACAAACCTGTCTGTCCGGCTTCGCCGGCATCCAGTCTTGGTTTGAGCCTGCCTATGTAGTTTTTGACTGGTGCCGGCTACGCCGTCACAGGTAGGCCGCCTGCAGCGTCCGTTTATATTTTTAGCCATTTAGACACTTTTAGACACGGACGGACGGACGGACACACAGAGATATATACGAACAGACAAAAAGACCCCACATGAATTTTATTTAATAAGAATGATTCTTATTAAATAAAATTCAGGGGGGATCTGTTTATTTATTTGTTTGTTTGTATCTCTGTGGGTCCATCCGTCCGTCCGTCCCCGTTTTTGATCTACGTGACGCGGGCTTGGCAATATTCACGTCTAAAAAGGGGAACGGACGCCGTAGGCGGCCCACCTGTGACGGCGTAGCCGGCACCAGTGAAAAACCACCTAGGTATGCTCAAACCAAGACTGGATGCCGGCGAGGCCAAGCAGACAGGCTTGTAAGATTAATAAGAATGATTATTAATGAAAATCGCTTCATCGAACTTTTCATGGGCTCACCCCTTTTTGTCCATTTACAGATGTCGGAAGAAAACGCATTTTGCACTCTAGTAAAGATTATGTTCAATTATGGGTTGCGGGATCTATATAAATTAGGATTTGACAATTTGCATTTGCGCTTCTTCCAACTTACAGCTTTGTTAAAGGTTTAAACATTAAATGAACCATTTTGTAACGTTTTATTTTTAAGGACTATATACCAGATTTATATTACCATCTCGAACATATTGGAATAGAAACCCACATGTATGCTTCCCAATGGTTTCTCACGTTGTTTACAGCCAAGTTTCCGCTGCAAATGGTTTTTTTCATTCTCGATTTATTTTTATGCCAGGTCGGGGAAACATAAAATAAGTATCTCAATCATTAAATGTTTATTTCCAGGGGATGCATACTATCTTTCATATTTCACTAGCTCTACTTCATGACGCAAAAACTGATTTACTTCAGTTAGATTTTGAAGGAACCCTCAAGTTTGTTGAACTGAACTCTAAGAACAAAATAACAATAATTCAGATATTTTCGAGTTTCTTTGCCAAGAAAGTATCGAACGGAGATAGCAACAAAAAAACTAATTCACAAAGCTGTGAATTTCAAAGTGAACCACAAAAAGCTTGAAATTTATGAGAATGAGTATCTCAGGAAAAAAAAAATAGAGCTTGAAAATGAAGATCCAGTTCTCCGGATGGAAGTGAGTTTAACGGGACTGGCCAGATAAGTAGCTTGCCTCTCTTTGACTTGGTTCACAATCGACGACTTGATCATAATAGATTCTGTCAATCTTTGACTGACATTTTTCAAAAGATGCAGAGAACTGAGTCAGTAATTCAGATCAGGAAAATTCAATTCGTCGCATTGGGTTGCATTTTCACTATTAGTTTTCTCTTTTCAAGATCCAAAAATTTTCTGTACGGAAACAAGTGGCTTAAGCTCGTGCAGAGAAAATGATCAAATTTTGTTAGCAGCGGGTTTGTTAGCAGCGTCAGAGTTGGGCGGAATTCCGTCTTCCGGATTCCGCGTTCCGATTTCCGGATTCCGTGAGAAAATTTTCATTCCGTCTTCCGATTTTCGGATTGCGGTTTTCAAGAAACCTTATTTCGCCCAACTCTGGTGGGCAATATGTTACAGAGTGGCGCATAAGTATTGAGACATTTTGTTTTTTAGATTTCTCAAAGAAGAAAGCTTCAAATCTAAAAAACTGAAGTGTTTCAACAAATAGAGATCCTACTTAATTTAAGTTCACCAAGAGAAAATTTGTTTACCACTGCATCTATAGTGGCACCACCAAATGTGTCATTCAGAAAATACCCTCTGAGCCGCTGGTAGACTTCAATGTTTTTCTCGCCCTAGGAGAGAGGAGCGTATACTATTTTTTTAAAACTAGTTAACTGTTGTAGTGTTCTTCAATTTCCAAAAGCAAAAATTCCCAGTAGAAATGTTTTCAACAAGAAAAGTGTACTCAAAAACATGTAAATTAGTACTGATTTTCCAGTTTTTTGAGTAGAATTGGTCACAAATATTGTTCAAACTTACCCATTGATAGTGATCAGTCAAAAATAGTTCATTTTAGTAAAGTGCACGTTCAATGCAGTTCAGTTTGCTCAAATCTATGCAATTTTGAAAATTTCTCATTTTTGCAAAAATTCCGACTCATTTTGAGGGTGATGTTTGAAAGCTTCTCAAAGGTCACAGGATTTTTTTAAAAACCAGAAAGACTGTAAATGCAGAACGTCTATCCATACCATACGTTTTGAGCAAAAAATTATATCCTGACTTGCTTTTTGAATTTTTTATGCCGTCACTTATGAAAAACGACCTGGGGCGCGGAGGCTATTTTCTGGATGACACATTCGGTGGTGCCACTATAGATGCAGTAGCAACCAAATGTTCTCCTGGTGAACCTAAATTAAGTAGGATCTCTATTTACTGAAACACTTTAGTTTTTTAGATTTGGAGTTTTCTCCTTTGAGAAATTAAAAAAAATACAATGTCTCAATATTTATGCGCCACCCTGTACTTTTAGTCAAAAAGCTACTTCCTATTTTTTTTGGCGAAAGTGTCCAAATATTTTTTAATTCGAAAACCAAGTGAAAAAAAAGATGACCAATGATTTAGTGTCGGTTTCTATTCAATTAAGCTAATTCCGTTTCCCGTTAAGTTCGAAATGTACCAAAACTAAATTTTCAGCGAGAAGTAGGGCGACATCTTGCAAACACGTTGCGCCTGGAACGCGAGAACGATGATTTGGCTTATGAACTTGTCACTAGTAAAATAGAACTTAGAAAAAAACTTGATGTCGCCGAAGATCAAATTGAGTCGTTTTCTAGTTCAATAGAAAAATTGACTAGACAAAACCACGACATCACCGAAGAAAACCGAAACTTATTGAAAGAATACGAACAAATAAAAGAAATGTACAGGCGCGATGTTTTACGGTTAGAAGAAAGTGGATCAAGAGCAGAAAAACTTCTGACAGAATATAAACGATTATTTTCTGAGAAAAGTAAAAGATCTGAACTTGAGAGAGAACAATTTGAACGTCAGAAGAAGTCGATAATCGTGAGTTTCTTTTTTAAAAGCCACATAGCGTATCCTTTCTTATACTTTTAAGGCTAGAATTTCTGAATGTGATAAATGTTGGCCAGCTGTTGAAGAATGGGAAAAAAGTCGGAGTCCTGTTCACGTATCAACTCCTTCTCTGTGCCCCGACCTGCTAACAAAACTAGAGGAGAGGGAAGAACATATAAAGTGAGTTCGTGTTGACAAATCTAGTGTGTTTCATAGTTTATTTTAGAACGATTGAGATCGATTTAGCTCAAACAAAGCTTTCATTAGTTGAATCAGAATGTCGCAATCAAGACTTGACTCATCAATTAATGTCTCAAAACGATAGTGATGGAAAAAGGTGAATAACACAATCAACGTTTCGAAACATTTTTTTTGTTTTAGGTGGTTCAAAAAAACCATTACTCAATTGAAAGAAGTTGGCACTTCGCTGAAACAAACTGAAAAACCGGCTAACACATCATCATAAATTGAAAAACTTTCACGTTGTTTATACATAAATGTTTGACATATTGCATGCTAACATAAATTTCAAGAAAAACATACAGTTTCACAACAGTTATGACACGCTGGATAGGGCCAGCACAGGCATGCCACAGGGCCGGCGAAAGCGGAAATGGAAAAGAAAAAATCGCATGGCGAAAGTTCGGCGACGGCAACGGTTTACAAGAGCTCGTGTTTCCCACTTTTGCATTCGCGGGTTCTAAACCCGCAGCTCAAAAACTTTTTTGCTCTCTCGGAAAAAAAGTAGGGGGAACGGCTAAAGCCGGCGCAGCCCGGCTGGTACTGTATTAAGAAGCACTTTCTGTAATTTCCGGACTTTTTGCAAATATCGATGACCATCTTTGAGAAATGGTCTCTTGAAGTTGACTCATTTTTCCAAAAAATCTTCAAGCTGGAAAAAAAACTTTTTATTTTTGTTGGAAACACAGTTTGAAAAATGGATTCTAGTAGAAAATTTTATGCTGATCATTTTTGTAGTTGACCACTTGTTGATATCTTCTCTCGTTCTTGAGTTATAGACGTTTTCCCGAGACGCGTCCGAAATCTGTGCGCGGCGGCCGGCCGGTCGGTGAGCGGTGGGGGCAAGTGGGCGCCCAAAAGTGGCGTGTGCAAGAATTGTCATAACTCCGCGGCCAAACAATATTTTCACAAATAGTCAACTGCAAAGTTGTTGAGCAACAAATTATCTATCGATTCATGCTAATTGTAATTAGTTTTTCTCCAAAGTATTCTTGTAGTCTAATGTTGAAAATTGGTTAAGTTCTATACGTCTGATACAATTTATTTTTGCAAAAAACAAACAGAATTTATAATGAATCGATAGATAATTCCTTGCTCAACAACTTTGCAGTTGACTGTTTGTAAAAATATTGTTTGGCCGCGGAGTTATGACAATTCTTGCACACCCCACATTTGGCCGCTGACTTCCCTCCGCCGTCCACCGACCGACCGGCTGCCGCGCCTCAACTTTGGACACGTCTCGGGAAAACGGCTGTAACTCAAGAACGAGAAAAGATATCAACAAGTGGTCAACTACAAAAATGATTAGCATAAAATTTTCTACTAGAATCCATTTTTCAAACTGTGTTTCCAACAAAAAGTAAAAAAGTTTTTTTTCCAGCTTGAAGATTTTTTGGAAAAATGAGTCAACTTCAAGAGACCATTTCTCAAAGATGGTCATCGATATTTGCAAATTTCAAAAAACCAAAATGTGCGCAAAGACATGTAGAATCTAATAAAAAAATAAAATTCACTCACAGAGATACTAATTTTTCGAGAAAAAACCAAAAAACAAAAATGATGATGCTAAAAATCACACTTCCAGATGTTTTCATAAGCTGTAAATATTTTCAAACACGGTTTTTGTACCTTAAAACCTATATACAAAGTTTCAGAACGAAATCTCAAACTTTGAATTTTTTAGATTTTTTGACCCAAAAAGTTGTTTCGTTAATCCCAAATCTGGTAGGTACATGGTACAAACTTTTTGGTAACATTTTTTGGAAGACCTCATCTGGGTACATGTTTGTGCCAAAAATCAGCCAAATCGAAAAACTTTTGGGCGCTAGTGCCAAGCCAATTCCGGAAACTACAGAAAGTGCTTCTTAATAATTTAAGTTTACCTAAACCCAGGTAAGTTCCTGGTGCCACTGCACTGCTTTAAACATTTTTTATAAATTTTTTAATGTTGTGGTTTTTTCGAAAACTCGGTTTCTCGGTTTCGGGTCTAGACTCGGTGTGGGAAATCCCGGGAGAGGGGGAGGAGAGAGGAAAAAAAAGAGAAAGCGAGAGTGAGAGAGCGAGAGCAAAAAAAGGGAGAGAGAGCTAGAGAGAAGAAAGAAGCTTTTCTTCCACGAATATGTTTTGCGATGTCTTTCTTATTGTTTACGTATTTTTGAAACGATAAATTGTGAAAAAATATATCTACTTATTTCATTTGAATATAGTTTATTGTCTCTTTTTGAGATAACCTTGGCAAAATAATATTTACAGGAAATTTGAGATCATGAGTACGTACAATTTCCCATCCATTGTCGAAATAGAAAACTCTTTACCGGCACCCTCCAGTCAACTGAACACATTTGATACCATACAAAACTTGCCTGTAATTGACCTCAGAATGCCAAGGTGTGCTTAATTGAAATAATACATAAATTTAGGAAAGCAACAACAATTTGTCGGATGGAGAGAATGTTGTCCAATTATTAAATTTGAAAATAACTGAATGTGATCAACAACAATCGAATTCCAGTAGCTTAGAATCTCTATGTTCGCTTCTGAATCACCAAGGTACTGTAAGATTCTCGAAAAGTATTATCGTTGATTTTGAGGAAGTCATAAAAACCATGATGACGAAGAATCAGGATCAACATCTTGCTCAGAAGACTCTTTTGAAATGTGTAGTGTGTGCAGTATAGAAGGGAGTTTGGTCGGAGGGAGTTTCAGCTGTTCAAAATCTCTTTTATAGGGATCGGTGATGGAAGATCCGATTTTGGAGACTCATTCCCTCAAAAAAAAATTCCTCGTCCCGAACGGTAATTTTTGAAAAGCTATTTTTGAATCATTCAATAATTATTTCTTTTTTTTGAGGTGCGAAAACTTGACGAATTCAGAAGACAGTGATAGCACTGCTGTTTTCACTGAGAAATTCAGACAAATTAAGAATGATATCGCTTCGGAAATAAACAGTCTCGATACAGGTTTGTGTTGGATGATAACAAAAATCGACAGGTGATATTTTAGGACTACCCCAGCTTGATTTCGGAGACATTAAAAGAAAACTTGCGATTTCAGCAGAAGAAAAAAGAAACGTGGATCAGAAACGGGTTTTAGACTACGTATGTTGGCTGTATCGTAGCCTGATAATTTGGCAATGTTTTTTTTGGTTTAAGCCAAAATCAGTTAAATGGCCGTCTCGCATTTGAAAGAGTCGCTGCATTTCACGCGGCCACGTGGTCTCAGAGGGTAGTAGTGTGGCGAGACAGTGTGCATTGATGAGAGACGCAGACAGCAAAAATCCGCGCGAGACCCGTGGCCACGCCAATTTCAGTAGCGCTTCTAGATGCGAGACGACCGTTTCATCAATAATATGTACTTGAAAATAGCGTTAATTCTAGAATTTCCTTGTTTCCTGAACAAGACAAAAAATGGAGAACTTTTTAAAAAATAATGGCAGTAATTACCGAATTTTTCTAAAAGTAGGACATTTCTAGTAGGAGAGCCCTCTAATATATTGTCAATCAGCTAGAGGTTTCAGTCGTGGCCGCGGACTAGGGGCGGTGGGCTCGGCCCGGGCCAAATTGCATGTCTCAACAATAGAAAGGCAAGTCTTTTTAATAGAAAAAATACGATAAAATTTGTATTGAAAGAAGCCAGCGAATATTATTAATGAAAATTTTAGGGGTTGAGAACAGCTGAGCAAAGTTTGGTGATCAAACGTCTTGCAAACTCAAAGCAGCATCTGGCTATTCGCCTTCCTGTCAACCAGAATCTACAAGTAGGATCTGTTCCAAAAATAACAAATTCAATTCTCAGGTTTGTTTCATGAACGAACTGAATGAAACCGTTACTCTCCCGGACACTTCCGAAAATTCTGAATATGAAAACTCAATGAGGAAAAGCAGATCAACGCCAATTTTCCAAAGTTTGTGTTTCGGTTCGGACAAAAATAGCATTTTTACCAGGTTTTCCTAATTCAAAGTATGGTTTATTGAAAACAAAGACAATTATAAATTCATACGAGGACCATACTGGAAATTTTCTTACTGACGAAGGTGAAAAATTTATAACTGAATAGAATGATATATTACAGCTTGAATTAATGGTTTCATTTTCAGAAGAGTGCTATAAAATACTGTCCTTCGAAGCGCAGAGAGTAATGAAAATGGCTGCGGAGAATTCCAGTCGAACATTATTAAACTTTCAAAGGTTTCGGTTATGAATTGATTTTTCAAACAACATTTTCCAGAAATAAACAAAAATCCAATGAAGTTCCTCGTCAAGCAAGACAACACCTTAGTAGAACAAGATTAATTGATATAAAGTTAATCTATCAGAAAATAATTGATGCAATAACTAGTAATATACTTTTTAAAAACCAAAAATCTTCCCAATTTCAGACAAAAATATGGAACTTGTTGAGTTGTTGATAGAAAGAGATAACCTTCACATGAAGTATGATTCACTGAGGGTAGATATAGACGACTACACAAAACAAAAATCGCCGGTGAGCTCACGGGGAAAATCATTCTAAATTTTTCTAGAACAGTCTTCAGGTATTTTTTCTACACTTACCTGGAGTTTGTGAAGAGAAACAGGAATTGTACCAAAAAGGGAAAAAGTATCGAGCAGGCAACATTTATTATGCGTTTCCCAAATCGTGACAATTGGCGCTGTGCCAAGGTTTCGGGTCTCGTTAGGTTTGGGAGCCGGCTCTCTGTGTCGATTTACGGGGGAGATTTATAGGAGCGGCGGTGAATTGTTCTAGAAAGCACCAAAAACAGTGAAAAAATTGCGGAAATCTACCGAAAAAAGCAAAAAAGCCGCTCTCGTAAATCTCCCTCATAAATATCCCCCGTAAATTGACACAGAGAGCTGGCTGCTAAACCTAACGAGACTCGAAACCTTGGCACAGCGCCAACTGTCACAATTTGAGGAACGCATAATACCTATATCGATCTTTCCGGGTAAAATGATAATTTTTTCTGGAAACGTAATTCAGCTTGTTCTTAAAAAAAACCATTTACCGCAGTGATACCTTTAGCTCAAAATTTGAAACTGTTTGAAACTACACTTACCAAGAAACAGCTTCTTGGTAAATTGAAAACATAACCCATATCGACTCTAAAGTATGAGGATGTAACAAAAAACATCCGTCAGGTTATAAAAAACGTGTATATTTTTGTTAATTAAAACTTAAAATTAAAATTACAGCTCGTTCTTCTGGATTTGAAAAAATTACTTGGATTACAAAAAGAACTGACCAAATCTTGTTCAAAATATGCTTCATAATTTTTACAATTTTTCGTTTGACTTATTGTTAGAAGATAAAATCTAAGAATTATTTCTCTTTCTTGCAAACAGTTTTTTAAGATTGCCGAAAAACTTATGTGTATGCATTTTTCACAAAGGTCACATATTACCAGGCTTTGTTCAATCAAATACTGAAAAACCAAAAAAAAACGCAACTGAACATCTTTTTTCTCTTTTTGATCTAATTTGTTCATAGTGTCTTTATAGCCATTTTTTAATATTCAAATCATCAGATTATGTCAAAATTTGATAAAATATTATACATGAATACAGCAAACATTTAATCGAAGATTTCTATGAATGATTCAGCTCTCAGCTTTACCCTGATATTGCAGAGTTTTTCTTAGCGTAATTTTCAAGTAGGTTTGTTCCCGAAAACACAAGAAAAGCACAAGAGCACAAGAAAATGAATAATGAAAATCCTTTGACGTTTCCATCAGAGAAAATCATAAACACGCTTTGTTAGCTGATAAGCGTCTCAGTAATGAAAATGATAAGGGACTGATTATTTTTGCTTTCCTTGTTTTCAGTGCTCTTTGCATCTGAAACTTTGCAAGTTTTCCGTTATTTTTGAAGTCAATTCAGGCATGCAAAAGTGATGGTGACGTGGAGGTAATACTTTGAAAATATCTGTCCGCCAGGCAGGGAGAAAGATCATTGAGGTCTGATGAAATAAATGACTGTCTGTTTACAATCAAAGTGTTATAATAAATGCTGTGAGAGTTCTTCAGATATTATTTGACGGTGATAACAGTGGTTCTTGGAGGGAGTGCTCAGTTTTACAGTTATGGAATAGTGAATCCAGCGCAAGTAATTATCAGTGAATGGATAAATCAAACTTATATTGATCGGTTCGTTAGTTTATAAGTCAAAACACCACCAGAGTTTTGTCCAGAAAGTGATTTCTCTAAAGTCCGAAAGTCACATTTGAGAAATAATAAGTCGGTTGTTAATTGGTACCAAACGGGTAACAAAATGTTCATCTTTCTTGATAAATGCTGACAGATTTTTCCATTACTTTTGAGCCTTTCCTTATTACCAAAAATTAAAAGAGTTGAAGTGATAATTACATCAAAAGTCTAATAGTTTAATTTTCATCCAAACTGTGTCTATCGTGTTATTTTCTGTTATTTTCAACTTTTTGGGACCTGGTGCAGCAGGGTAAAAAAATGAGAACACATAAAAAAATCGAAAAAAAATCAAAAACATTTTTTGGAGTCTAATTATTGTTACGTTATCATAGGTGTGTATTCGAAGTAACATAATCAAATTGAATTGATATTAGTTCAGAAGCCAGAATTTCAGAAATCAATAGTTTTCTGAAGCTGTTTTCTCATCTATAATTTATCATTTTTTGCAATGTATTTCCTCTCCTATGCAAAAAACCAATCTGATTGGAAAAAAAAATTTCGGATACTGTGCGTAAGCCTAGTGGTCATTTTTGAGTATTTACAAGTTTGTCTTAAAACGCCGCTCGTCCACACAAACTGGTTTTGTGTGTTTTTCCTCGGTTTGTTCAAACTCCCCGAATTATTTTCGGACTGCCAACATTGAAAACACATAACACCCAATAAAACTTTTAAAAAGATCCAACAGTAAAGTATACGTCTTTTGTAGTTTTTGGTTAGAATTGAATTTTCAAACTTGTTGAAAGAGTTTGGGAGAATTCATCAGAGAAGCTGAATCCTTTGTGTGCCGTTTTTTTCCAACCCAACGACAAAATAAAATTGAAAGTTAATTCTGGCATAAATTTAAGCCTTCTCTTGGATTTTCATGTATCGTGAAGGAGTAAGTATGGTTGCAGCTACCAGTCGCCTCTTTCACTAACATCGTCCAATCTAATATGGTCATTTGTTGTTTCAAGTATTGCTATTGGTGCCATACTAGGTGCTTCAATGACAAGGTGTGCTCTCGCACTCTGCATAAAAAACTTATTCAAACTAGAATCATTGGCGAAAATTACGGACGAAAAAACGGATTGCTCCTGAATGGTTTTATCAACGTTCTTGCGGCTTTAGCAGAATTAGGAGCTAAAACAATGAAGTAAGATAAATCGGCCTGAAAAAACCCACTATGTTCCTCCAGATCACCAGAAATGTTAATTATTGGAAGGTTTATTTTTGGAATAAATATGGGTCTGTCAAGTGGCCTCGTTCCGATGTATCTAATGGAAATAACACCAATTAAATATCGTGGTTCAGCTGGCACTCTTCATCAAGTGAATCCCTTTATAAAATCTATCATAGAAATTTTTTTAAAGATTGCTGTCGCTTTTTCTGATTGGTTCTCGCTCTTAATTGGCCTCCCAGAAGTGTTGGGTGACGGTGACAATTGGCCAATTGCATTTGCTTTACCCGGATTACCTGCTTTGGCATTAGTTTTCATTTTACCATTGTGTCCTGAATCTCCAAAGTTCACTCTCATGAACAAAAATGATCGTGAAAAAGCGAAGCGAGATGTTGAGATACTAGTTGGAGCCGAACATGCACCTCATATTTTCGAATCAATTGTCAGGGAGGTAGCATTAGAGGAGGTTTATTCATTCTGTATTCACAAAGTTCTGTTAGAAACTGGAAGATATGGTCTTCATATTTTTTAACCTTATAAGGTTAAAAAATGTGCAGTAGGGGTCCGGCTCGAAAAACAGTTATTTAGGAAAACCAAAAAAACACAAAAAACAACGTTTTTTGGTAAAAACCAAATAAAAACGTACAAGAAAAATTACGAAACCGAAGATCGAGATGCCCGGGCGGGAGATTTGAAAAAAATCGAATCCCAGGCACGGAAACTACCATTCAAATTCAGCCTCGCTTTGTCGATGGAAATAATTTGTTTCAGAATTATTTTGAATACAATGAATGTTTTTTTGAAGTGATTTTTATAACTTAGGCAGTAGAAAAACATTTTGTCAGAAAAGCACACGCTTGGCCTCACAAAATATCTCATGAAAAATATTGTTGTCAAAAATAACCTTGGTTTCAAACAGGGCGAAGGAAACTTCCGGGAATTATTTACTCGTAAAGATCTACAAGTTCCACTTGCTGTTTCTATTCTCGTAATGGTAGCACAACAATTCACAGGGTGTACTGCAGTTTTCGCATATTCAACGGACATGTTTTTGAATGCAGGATTGGATCCGTAAGTTCCGTAAAAATCTCTTATCTCTGAACTTTGAAATCTGAAAACGTTTGTCTGGTCTAAGATCTTACACTTGGTACCTATGTTTTGCTCCATATTCTGTGGGATGGTCTACTTTACTGTCCGCATAAAAATGTAATAATGCACCAATTTTTGAAGAGAAAAGTTGGTTTGGCGTTTCTCAGAAGCTAAATTTTTGCTTTTTTGGTGCTCTTCATTTATAAAACTGCCTAATTGGTCAATTTCTTATTTTTGGACATAAAAAAATGAAATTAGTAGCACCAACCCCAGAAAAAGACAAACTTTCTGGTTTTTTCAAAAAAAAAATTGGTGGTCTAAGTAGTGTTTTTTTGAACAAGAAGACAAGTTTCATCTCAAATTCAGACCGTGATCTAAGGATTTTAAAATGAAAAATCTCCTCTCACTCACAAAATTAGAAAGATTGGAACAATTTTAACTTAAAAGTTGAAACAATGTGATAACTAAAACTATTTAATTCAATACCTTGCAGCAAAATGTCCCGGTATAGCACATTGGGCATAGGAATAGTATATTTTTCATTTGCATGCTTATCTCCCTTACTCATTCAAAAAGTTGGGAGACGAGCGTTGTCACTATTTCAATTAGCAAGTTGCATGTTAGCACTGTTATGCCTATCAATTTTCACATTTCTCCTAAACTATCAAGATGTGTGTGTGTTTTTTAAAGTCGTAGTTTATTTATTTTTTCTCACACTTTTAGATGCAATGGGCGCGTTTTGGAACTATTTTTTCATTGGTTTTCTACATGTGTGTTTATGGCGTTGGTTCACCAATTCCTTGGATAATTGCTAGTGAGCTGTTTACTCAGCAGGTGCTCATGATTTATTGAAAGCAGTTTGTGTTTCCGCACGTTGACGCAACATCTCTATTTTTGTCCCGCCATGGACTTACTCTTACTCGGACTTACTAGGAAAGTCCTTTTTTACCAAGCCTATTTGCATTTTTTTTCGTATGATCTAGCTCAACGCGCTGATCAACGTTTCAGTACTTCTTTTTGCTAACGGACCTTCCTCGCGGAACTTTTGGGCTCCAAGGTCTCGAAAAATCCCAGAATCGGGACTTTGAGAACTAATCTAGATTAGTTCTTTGCCTTCCCCAGAGATTAAAATCAGTGCAAAAGGTAGATCAAACCGAATACTATCAATTCTGAACAGATTCTGGGAATTTCCTGAAGAACTCGCTCTTTCAAAGAAAAGAAAAAAAATTGTGTGGAATTCTTCAGATTTATGTTTTATAGTATAGAAATATTTATTGCACTTTTTGAAGTTTCCGAAAAACTAGAAACTCAGCTAAATCGGCCCAAAACGTTGAAGTCAACATTATGTGTTTTTAATTTCGGCATAATTTTTAATTTCGGGTATAATTTAGCTTCTTCTTTTAAAGCTTTCTTATTTAAATCCCTCAACAGTTTTTCAGTGACGATATGTATTATAACTTTTTTTCAGTTCCGATCAGCAGCCGTAACAATATCAGTGTTTGTTGCATGGTTTTTTGCTTTTGTTATTAGTACCCTTTATCTTCCATTTCAACAGGTAAATAGCTTTTCTGACCTTTTTTTTTAGCAAAAATTGTGAGCAATTTGTTTCTGAGATAAGTACCTTAACTTCAAGTAAAAATAACTTACAAGAAATTATCCCAAAGTCCCCATGAGAAGGACCTAGTGCGAATTGTGCCATATTGAAAAATCATAGACGACCAGGGGAAAAATTTGTTAGAAATAGGTGATTGCCGAGTATTAGCTAGACTCCGTCATAGCCAATTTTTTTTTTGAAAGTTGGTAAGTCAGCTTTTAAAAGTCAAGAAAATGCAGTCAATGCATCATTTGTTAAGTATACGGTATGAGATTGCTCGGAGTTACGATTTGATAGTAAAAAACGACAACAACACACTTCAGATAGTCGGAATTACACTGAGCTACACGCCATTCATCATTGGTCTAGCAGTTTCTGGAATCTTCATTTATGTACTTCTGCCAGGTTGGAAAGCGGTTGAGAGACATTTAGTCAAATAATTTTAGAAACTCGTGATCGGACAATGGTAGAGATTGTAACAGAAGCACATCATCGCACGGCATCCCTTTCTTCTGGAAGACCATGGGATGCTAGTCGCCCACCTAGCAGACAAGAAGTTCAAAGACTACTGGATGCTATGGATCCTCGGACTTATAGCTCATACGAAAATTAAACTCTGAAGATCATACCACACACGTTCTTGTTGGGTGAGCTACTTGAGTTTCTAGTTCTTGAATCTACTGTAACAAAATCATTGATAGTTTTATTGAATAAAGCTAGCATATTTTCGAGATCAAGATTGACTACTATGCTTTTTAATGTATTTCATGCATTTTTTGTTTCAAATTTTGAGAAAATGCTTTGAATTCTCAAATATCGTTGAACCAGTTGAACCAGTCGTTGAACAAGTTTAATCCGTCATTGTTGTTTTCCATTTATTTTGTTTATTAGTATGTGCATTTGAACTGGGCGCAAAAACGGCCAGCTCCAATTGTTAGTCAGTTTGCCATTGGGAACATCCGCTTCAAACCAAAAACAGAGCCAGAACCACCTGAAAAATCTTTTTCACCTTTTTTCTCACCAATAGAAAGTTTTATCACTGGACTATAATCAAACTACAATAGTTATAATAGCAGGACATGTTGCATTTCCGCAGCCACTGTTTCTCTTTGGGTAACAGGAGCGAGAGAGCGTGCAATGATAAAATCCGCGGGCGAAATGAGAACCACGACGACAAAACTCCGACAAAACAACCGGGAACCGCAAGAGTGCAACAGCTTTGCCATTGGCAAAACGGCCATTTCATCGAAAATCGCCAAGTTGTGATTTTTTGTTGAGAAGTTCAACAAGATGCTCGTCAGAAAATCTTCTATTCATAACTTTTAGACCAAACATTGCTCATATCATTCTTATTAAATGAAATTCGCGTGGGGTCTCTTTGTTTGTCTGTGTGTATGTATTTCTGGGTGTCCGTCCGTCTGTCAAAAGTTTTTGATCTACGTGGGGGGCAAGCCCAAACCAAGACTGGATGCCGGCGAAGCCGGGCAGACAGGCTTGTCTCATACATAATGGTCGGCGAATACAAAAAAAGCGGACAAACCATAGACGTCCTAATGGAGAATTTGATCGTTCTTCTTTTTTCATTTCAAAAACTTGATGAAAAGACCAAAAAACATGGCTTGTCAACCAATAAGCAATAAGTACATCCATCGAATAGTGACCACCAGAAACTACTAGGGCAGCAATTCCAAGAAAAGTAATTGGGGCTGCAGCAAACCTGAAACCATTAATCTGAATTGAAAAAACCCAGAAAAAATGTTTCCGAAGAGTTTTTTAGAATTTTGTATCAACAAAATGGCAAAAGTGCAAAACATAGCTTTTCTTGACCCGTGTTTTAATCCGTGACTGCGGACTATCAAGAAACATTTTTAAAATATTGAATGTATCCATCTTGATTCTAACGAAAAAAAGAAACAAAAAAGACAAGTACCGTAGCAGAGATAATTTTCTCGGAGTGTAATGAAGTTGAACAAAGTACATTATTGTGAGAACTACTGTGTGTCCACTGAACATCAAGTCTCCGCATAGAATTTTTTCTTGCCCAGAGGTTAATCCAAGTGTAACAACGTAAGTGAGGAATCTGAGAAAATGCGTTGAAACTAACAAACCCTGTTAATCTACCTTGTTGCAATTTCCATACCATACATAGCAGTTCTATTGACTTGAGGTTGGCAAATGTCATCACGATTATGAAAGGAAGGAGGAAGGAATGTAACACCAAGTATAACCGCTCGTAGCCCATACATGATTGCTCCTAGTAAGAACGTCCGCCTTAGAACAATCCAACGTTGATGATGCAAGAAAATTATTGTGAATGCTATTACTGAGCTAAAATAAAATTGAAAATTGAATTGGCCGGTAACGTACAATTCAAATGTGCGCCATACAGTGCCGGCCAAAAACATAGCTCGTATTTTTCAGGGCTAATTCTCCATTTTTCGAGCTATGAGTCTGGGATTCAACTTGAATACATGACTCAAACTGTTGATAATATTGTTTTCTGATGGTGATGGGAACCAGGCATGCGTTTTTCAACGGGCCGGCCCTGGGCCTCAACGCCAGTGTTCACTGCGGACCGGCCCGGGCCGTCCCGCAGTGTGTGTTTATACAATAAAAGTTCATTTCTAACGCATACTTTCGCCAATTGTCCCTGTACACTTCGAAAATTACAAAGAACGTCTCTTAAGTCATGTATTCAGGTTTAACAATCCAAAATATGATATATTTTTGTCCGGTTCTTTAAAATCTAAAGAAGCATTACCTTAGCGTTGACAATACATCGCCTACACTCCAGGCCCAACGTTGTTGCGGAATAATCATGAAAGTTAAATCAGGCAATGGTTGCCGAGGTACAACGTCGTGAATGACGGTTAGAAGAAAAAAATTCAGAAAAGCCGATAGCATAAGACATAAAAATGCTGTTAATGTTTTGAAACCTTCAGAGGCATTTTCAGCGTTGTGATACAAATGCGAATTCGTGATCTGCAAACAATAGTCATTTTTTTGCATGACAAAAATTAGAAATTGAGGAGTGTTGAAGAAGGCAAAATAATGCAAAAAAGTTTTTCTATAGGCTATGTTTCCCACTTTTATTCCATTTTATTGTTTCTTAATTTTTCCCAAACCGCCGCTCCAAACGAATTCTAATAAGAACCCACTATCAGACTTGAAAATAGTAACCTACTTCTTTACAAACAGGCGAGGGTTCAGGATCAACTGGGTCAATACAAATCACAACACCTGTTTGTCCAGAACCAATTGTAGTCAGGCCAGTTGTGAATTGAACATTATTAGACATCTGAAATACAATGTAAATTAAATTTGAATTCAGACATTTATTGCTAATTTTTCGCCTTCAAAAAAAACATACTGCTTAGAATATCAATATCAAACAGTATAGTTTGAAAACGGTAACTAGGAACAATATTTTATTCGAATTCTGTGGATGCTTTACATCTACTCCGCATTCATTTGTTCATGCTAACAAAAATGTGCAATTTTGAAGAGTCTTTTCCGTGAACTACCGTCAGATCTGATGTGTTTGCGTACACAAAAATGCAAGATGTTGAGATGATGTACGTTCGAACCAGTCCAATTATTGGCTTTTTCTCAGATTTCAGTTCATGCTTTCTGTGAAAACATGAATTTCTAAGTTTAGTTTTTTTTTGTATTTCATACATTAGGATTTGATTCCACTCAACTACAATACGGCTGAATTTTTTATTGAGATCAAACACATCAATTAAAAGGAAGGGAAGTGTACTCCAGTATTCTGTTTTCATTCTTACTTTTTTCACGGAGTTCTTGCTCACAAAATAAAAGATTTTGCATTGGATGAAAACGACTAAAACCCGTCGTATTTATAAACTCCGTCATTATAAATTCTGGCTCGATAACGTTTTGAAGCTGTTGTGTTCCGAAACCGTAGTCAACCAGTAGTCATAATAACGAATTCCCATTCTCAAGAGTTGTGAAACAAACAATTCCAAGATGAAAGAGTTTCGAAATAAAACTAGTTGCAAAACAGAACGGTTTTTGAAGAGGAGGGAGCTTAATTCTTGGTTGTGCTAGTTCAATATGTAAAGTATCCATGTGAGCGCAATCGTTTTTTCATTTTTCTTCCAATTATCTAAATTTCTCAGTATTGCTTTTTCTCCAGAACTTACGTCCCAAAAAATGGTGGAAGACGACCGTAAAGCAGGAACCAGGTTTCCATTTCAATTGAATCGATATTAAAACATTTCTTCAGAGTGTTCAAAAAAACGAGTCCCAATGGAAAAATTACAACATATTTGGGTAAAAGAGACTTTATTGATCGTGGCGACTATGTCGATCTAATCGGTGAGATTATCAGATGCACAAAACGATGAACATTAATAATTTTCTGAAAGTTTTCTTAGTATATTTTATTCTGTTCAGGGTTGAGGCTTGTGATCAATAGGGTTCCAAGAAGACTATCAAAGACATTTGACTTCACATATAGTTTTTGTGGGACATTGGTTATATTCCATTGTTTTCGATTGCTTAAGATTTCTCGACTTTGGGTTCAGTTACCACTAAAGTTCGCATTCAATAACTTGATTGTCTCAATTTTTGGAGAATGACCAACATTTTTTTGTCCATCAGTAGTCATCAGTTATTAATAATTGCAGATGGAATGGTACTTATCGACGATGAATACATAAAAGAAAACAAAAAAGTGACTGCCCATCTTCTTGCTGCTTTTCGTTACGGAAGAGAAGATTTGGATGTTCTGGGGCTCACTTTTCGCAAGGATCTGATATCTGAAACTTTTCAAGTTTTTCCTCAATTAGAGAACAGTGAACGGAAACCTTTGTCAAGGCTTCAAGAACGTCTCAAAAGAAAACTTGGAGTGAATGCGTTTCCTTTTTGGTTTGAGGTAGCTCCAAGAAGCGCTAGCAGTGTCACATTGCAAGTAAGTAGCGGTTTTAGGTTTTATTATTCTCTCCTTTCCAGCCCGCTCCTGGAGACACAGGGAAGCCATGTGGAGTCGATTATGAACTCAAAACATTTGTTAATATCAATGACGGAAACTCTGAAAAACCAAAAAAAAAGTTAGTTGAATGATTAAAATCACACGGTTTCATATCTTTTCGATAGAATTTTAATGCCTGTAAAATCAATTTAGCACTGGGGAATAGGTTTTTCATGTCAAAATACTTTATAAAAAATGGAAATATTGTGAGAAGCATAGGCAATCATATGCGCTCCATTTGCAAAACTAGTCAAAAGTCCTGGTTTACCAATTTATACATTTTTTATTTCAGCGCATTGAGCAACACCGTCCGTCTCGCAATCAGAAAATTAACATATGCTCCATTTGAATCTCGACCGCAGCCAATGGTTGACGTTTCCAAATACTTTATGATGTCGTCCGGGTTATTACATATGGAAGTGTCTCTAGATAAAGAGGTGTTTTGAAATGTTCGGCATTGTTTAAAATAACGTTCAGATGTACTATCACGGGGAGTCAATCGCTGTAAATGTTCACATTCAAAACAACAGCAATAAAACTGTGAAAAAACTCAAGATATGCATAATTCAAGTTGCTGATATATGCCTTTTTACAACTGCTTCCTATTCATGTGAAGTCGCGCGCATAGAAAGCAAGTAAGCTGATGTTCAAAAAAAAATAATTGTACATAAGCAACTGGCCACATAAAGATGTTTTATTGGAGGTTTTTGTCTATCTAGAGTGTGTTTTGAGTGGCGAATTGCCCACTAAAAAGTAAAAATAGACAAGTTTAAAATGAAAAACTCACGAATCATTTTTCAAATGCCTGAGAGGGCGCTAAGCAAAACATCCTCTTATTAAGGGTTGATGAAAACAAATGAAGAGAATATTTCAGCGAAGGTTTTCCTGTTGGTCCCGGATCAACACTATCTAAAGTGTTCTCCGTGTGCCCATTGTTGAGCAACAACAAAGATAAAAGAGGACTAGCTTTGGATGGTCAGTTGAAACATGAAGATACAAACTTGGCTTCCAGCACAATGTAAGACTATATTTTACTCATGTTATAGTGGAAAAAAATATGGAATTAATATTTTTGTATTCAGATTGGATGGAAAAACATCCAAAGAAAGTTTAGGAATTGTTGTACAGTATCGAGTGAAAGTTCGTGCAGTTCTTGGACCTTTGAATGGAGAACTTTTTGCTGAACTTCCTTTCACTTTGACGCACTCTAAACCACCAGAAAGTCCGGAGAGAATAGTGAGAAACCTGTTTTATTTGTGTTATATGTTTTTTGCTACATTTCAAAAATGTTTTAAAAAATTATTTTGAAAGTTTCCTTATAATTAAAAGAGGAGTGAACTCAAAGAACAAGTTGGGTTTAAAGACGTAGAATGTTTCTAGAACACGGGGAAAATAAAAAAATTTCCTGTCGTTCTTTGATTTTTCTAAAATTTTTCAAAACTATTGCTCATCAAAATTTGCAGGATCGCATTTTCCCAACTTCCATGTCTACAAACGGGCCTAATTCAGCTGAAATTGATCTCATTCAATTACATGAAGAATTGTGAGAGGAGTTTTGTTTAAATAGTTCAATTTATATTTCCAGAGAACCTCGTTTTGATGACGATCTCATTTTTGAAGATTTTGCAAGAATGCGACTACAAGGGTTAGACAATGACGACCAACCGTCCCCGAACGCTAATTTGCCTCCGAGCCTTTTATAACATCAACTTCAACTCGAATGCTCTATGATATTCTTTACCGACGAATATTTCCTTTTTTGTAACTATCGTATCATATAGAACATATAAAAAATGATCTCCGTGACACAAAAGCTTAGCCGACTTTACAAAAAGAGTCGTCTCTGTGAGAATGCCAAGCTACAAATATGGTACATATTACGAAATTCGAGAATGACACACAACTCAAAATTTAGAGTTTAGTTTTGAAACTAGTTAAAATTGGCTCTCAATTTCATATCGTACATTGACTCCACCAATTTTTCCAAAAAAAAATCGGAGACGTGTTCTAAAATTCCAAACTAAATTTTTTTGATGAACTAGTGGTTGGTGTAATTGATTACAACAACTCAGATCAGTAAATGTGTTGACAAATGACTAATTTAGTGGTCAAGTTTCCAATTCAAGCTTATTTTATATCAAAAACGAATAAAAAGAAAGAAATAACTTATTTACCAACCTAATAGATTAGATTAGAAATTCGAAAAAAAACATCACTTTTCCGTTTTTGATCAGGAGTGGTAGCTTGAGTTTAGATCTACCTATTTCACTACTTGGACACTTTGGAAAATGCAGGAATTTGTGAGATGGTCCTCAAACTCCCGGTCAGAGATTTTCGATATTTTAAGGACCCTAAAGTGCAATTAGAAAGATCTGTTAGCAGAAACCGGATAATGGGCAAAAAATCGCTATTGAACCTAAAAAACACTTCTCTATACATCGACTCCACCAATTTTTCTTAACATGGTATCTTTCTATCGCCATGTTGCAACGACACTCCGATATTCCAGTAACGCTTTGTTTAGAAAACACGAATGTTGTTCAATAAGTTTGTAGTGAGTCGCCCTATTTGTCTCTCTATTTGTAAAAGTAGTAGTTATGCTGAACAGCCTTTTTTTTGTCAATAGCAACGGGTAAGTTTTAAAAAATCTTTTCGATTATTTCTTCTTCTTCATTCCAGCGATGTATTGTTGGAGAAACATTGGAAATCGGTTATCCATCGTTCAATTTGTGATTATTTTTTTGATGTTCAAAAAAAAGTGAGTTGGAAAACTATTTTCTGTGAACAAAATGTTCAGACTGATTCACCAGAAGAAATTCCGCCAATTATTTCAACTCCGCATCATTATCTAGTTAATATTGTTCAAAAAAACATTTTTCTTGTAGCTGTCATAACAATAGAAAGTAAGTTTCCATCCTAAACGTTTGTGATCCTTTTATATCATTCTCCAAACAGCACCCCCTCTCATGGTTATTGAATTTCTGCATCGAGTTGTCCAAACTTTCACTCAGTATTTTGAAGAATTCTCAGATACTTCAATCAAAGAAAACTGTGTTATTGTTTTTGAGGTATCAGCCATATACGATAATTTGTTCATTAAACATTTACAGCTATTAGACGAAATGCTTGATAATGGGTTTCCACTGGTCACAGAAATGAATATTTTGCAAGATTTGATAAAACCCCCGAATTTTTTAAGAAACATCGCAAATCAAGTAAGAATTCGTTAGATTCAAACTGGAATTTGTGCATTACAGGTTACTGGACGCACTAATTTATCAGAAACGTTGCCTACAGGTCAACTATCAAACATCCCGTGGAGAAGACAAGGAGTGAAATACACCAATAATGAAGCTTATTTTGATGTCATTGAAGAAATCGATGTTATTTTAGACAAACAGGGTTCAACGATTTTTGCAGAAATTCAGGGATATGTGAGATTTGTTTAAACATCTATTAAAAAATGATGCAAATTGGTGTACTATGTACAACGGAAGAGCGTTAGATTTTCGGGCCGAGTCTAAGTTACTTTATGACTCTTTCCGTCGTTTTTGTTCACAAACATCACATCAACTTCAAAAAACGCTTTTTTTGTATTTTTTAATACCTTATGATTCAAGGATTCGGTTCAGGCCTAGGCGGGGGTGCGTCATATCGCGTCAGCCCGAAAAACCAAAATCGCCAACCCTTCAACTTGCGAAAATGAAAATTTTCATATTTAGAGCTCAACACTCAATATAAATAGAATCGTTCAATTGTACAGAGTCAGAATTTCTAATTTCCGCCAATTTCTGTCGACGCGCGGCGGCGTATTACTGTAAAACACGCAAAACGCGCGGCGCGATCGCGTCGCGGCTCGGCGATTTTAGCCGAAAAATCGCCGACCGTCGGCGATTTTTCGGGTCAGCGTTGACCCACTCCGCCCAGGCCTGATTCGGTTTACAATTTGAACCAGTTAACTGTGTATCACATTTGGCAGCTCAATTACTGCCGAATAAAATTGGGGCAGATATTTTGTTTGTACGTTCCATCAAACTGTATTATGTTTGATTTCAGATTGATGTTTGTTGTAAATTATCTGGAATGCCTGATTTGACTATGAATTTGATAAACCCCCGTTTACTGGACGACGTTTCTTTTCATCCTTGTGTGAGGTACAAACGCTGGGAAGTCAGTAAATCCAAATACACTGAAGAAACGAGATATTTCAGAACGAAAAAGTTTTATCGTTTGTTCCACCAGATGGAAACTTCCGACTGCTTTCATATCACATTTCTGCTCAAAAGTTAGTTGAAAAGACTGTTTTGATAGATTATGAAACTTCAGCATGGTGACCATCCCAGTTTATGTGCGACAAACAATTGTTTTGAAACCGACGCATGGAAAAATTGATCTCACTGTTGGCCCAAAGTTGAACACTGGAAAAGTGGTAAAAACATTTGATTGGGAAGGTTCGCTAATTATTTTTCAGCTGGAAGATGTGGTTATTGAAATTATAATGCCGAAGTGCGTTTTGAACTGTAATGTAATTGCTAGCCAAGGAAGAACAGGTTTCGATTCAACTTCAAAACTACTTCAATGGACTATCGGAAAAATCGAAGTCGGAAAACCTCCAACTTTAAAAGGAACTATATCAATAACTGGCGTTGTTCCTTCCGAAAATCCATCAATCACAGTGAAATTTAAAATCAACCAGCTTGTCTTGTCAGGACTCAAAGTAAGTTTATCATTGGTTTCTACAAATTATCTTTTTTCTTCTAACAGGTAAACCGACTGGACATGTATGGGGAAAAATACAAACCTTTCAAAGGTGTCAAATATATCACCAAAGCAGGAAAATTTACTATACGCACATGAACCGAACAAACGCTGTTTCAAAAACTGTTTTCCAATTGAATTCACTATTTGAAATAAAAACATCAAACCAATTTAACACTAATAATAATTAAAACAGCCGTAGTGCTTTTTTTACTAGCGGCTCCAGAATTGAGATACAGATACTGGATACTGTATCTGGATGGAGCATGATCTTAAACCCCCGAAGCCAATGTAACTTTTGTTCTCAAGGACATTTGACCTAGATATGAGCTGCCAAAGTTTGATGCACGGAATAGTCTACCGATTTGGGAAAAGCTTGAAACAAGTAGGAGTGGTCGAGGAGTGAAAGCGTTAGGATGGAGTGGTCAAGGGGTGAAAGCGTTAGGATCTTGTTTTTTTCCGATATTAGAAAAAATAAATTTGTGTATTTTCAAAAATTTTCGATAGGTTTTTCTTAAAACCCTGATATTCGAACTTTGATCGTCAATGCTTTGTGAGTGTGCATGAAAAATTTGGCAGTAAACCGACATTCGGCAACTCTGCCTCAAAATTCTAGCTGAACAACTGAGTAGGAATGTACTTCAAGAGCCACCGTGAGTTCTCAACCCAAAAAACTATTTTTTTAAATCTTTGAGAATTTGAAAAAAAAATTGTATTTCTGCCAAATATCGACGATGGCGGATAATTCAAAGTTTAATTTTTTTTCACTGTTCAATAGACGGTGACTCAAAACTTCGTTCTCAAAATTCGACCACAAGTTTCTGTTCTGACTAGTGTCATGAAATGCAGCGCATTCTCTGCATCGTTTCCGTTGACATTCGCCGGGGCGAAAATGGAAAATGGGATTGAAATAATTAATTTTTCAATCTGGAATTTTGACTTTTTTTGCCAAAAATTTTTTGGAGCTGCTAAAAACAATTAAAAATCAGCACAAACGTTCAAGTCATCTCCGAGAACCGGGCCCGGAGAAACATAAACACAGACAGACAGAAAAACGATTAAAATCTGTCGTTTAGTAATTGTAAAAATGTATTAGATTCAAGATGAGACTGCAAAATTGGTAAATTCTTGAACAAAACTGGTAAATTTTACGGCGAAAACTATAAAAAGTACGAAGAGTACTGAACAACATGACTTTGAAGGGAAAGAAAAAAACACAAACAAGTTTCTCGAAAAGAAAACTACGGCCTATCGAATCCGTTTTGAGTCGAATCTTAATGCTCACACATGTGTGTAGTTGTGAAATTCACACTGCAAAAAAATATCGCAAAAACAAAAAAGGTAGCCTGCAAAACCTCGAACCCAGACTCATCGCGCGAAGCGCGCGACTTTTCACCGCTGAGCCACCGGCACTACACTGAACCACTGTGTGGAGTGGAGTGGTGAGCGCGCGCTGTGGCGCACGTCGACCGACCACTGCCATCATTGCGTGATAGGGCGGCGGCTTCACCACAAAAATGCCCATGACTCGGCGAAACCGTAATGTTTTGTTTTCAAATTTAGTGGAAAATTGCTAAAGACGCCGAGCAGGCTGAAGTTTTAAGGCGCAGCCCAAACTCTTTGATATCAATGTATATCAATGTTTCCCGGTCAAATGATAGTTTCAGTTGAACGAAGAAGGCGTTTCAGTTGAAAAATTATCAAATGGTCGGGATCCGCGTCTGAAACATCGGATCTGGATGAAATTTGGCAGAAATTTGAAACACCCTCAGGGACGTCTTCTCACAAAAAAGCTTTGTTTCAAAGTGCTTGTGGGCCGAGAACCGTGCTCTTGAATGCAGAGAAAATTACGTTCCGCAAAGAAAAATATCATTTGGCCCGGAAACATCGATATCGAAGAGTTTAGCCTGCGCCTTGAAAATTCAGCCTGCTCAAGTCGTTTTTTACCTTTTGGTAGAATTCCTGCCATTTTTAACGCAAAAAACCAAGTTATGCCTACTTAAATTAGGGTGTCGTAACAAAAAAATACAGATTTAGCTTTTTCAGAATATACAGTTGTAGTTTTCAACTATATGTATAGGTACAGATGAATTCATGAACGCGACCGAGCAGGAGAAGTGCTTTCGTGACGAGTGGCATCAGAGGGTCCGTTTGGCTAACAATTTTTCAAATCGATATTTTCAGCTTCTAATCTGTGGCTAATCAAGCAAGACCCAAAACGAATTTCGATAAAAGTTTGTGAATACTGAGCATTCACATTGTTGACTTTCATTACCTGTTCCGCCTCAAATTTTGTTATCTAGTTTTCAACGATTTTTTCAGACAATAATCAATTTTCAAGATGAGAGGCCTTCGTATAAAGATAGTGCATGAACAATCGATGGATCAGCTTTCGCTCCTTCTTTAAATTCTTCCAACGTCAATTGTGCGTCATTATTCTTAAAAAATGCATAGTTGGTTTTTAAAAAATTACTACAACCTTGTCCATCATTCGGAAAATCCTATCAACTCTCTTTTCGGGAGTGTTTTCTTCTTCTGGTAAAGTCACGCTGTCTCCAACCATTTTGTAAATGGAATCCACAATAGACAGCATTTCGGTTCTTGTGATGAATCCATCCTGATCAAGATCGTACAGTTTGAAGGCCCCTGAATCAAAAATTAGTAAAAGAAGAGATCTAGTTACGGTATTTGCTTTGTTTCAAGAACGTAACTCCCAATATTAACTGACGATGAGGAACAAAACAAAATTACCGTCTTCATTCTTTTTTCATTCAAGAATCCTAGTCAAAAACTTTAAACATTTCTTATTTAGAGAGGGTGGCACTAAGCCATCGTATAGAGCCAAGCCTCCAGCACGGGCTCCTGATGAAGACGGTATGCAAATGCGCTCCACCGACTACCGTACCCCTCAATGATCGCATTCTTGGTGCCAAATGCGCTAATAAGTTTTTAATGATGCCACTAAAACTGTAACTTTTGGCTAATACAATCAGCGAATCTTGCCAAATAAGGGAAAAATCATGATTTCAAACAGCTTCACTATGATTTTATTAGCTAAAAATTAGAAAAAAGTTCAAAAAGTTCAGAGTGTTCATTTTGGCGTAGGATCTTGGGTAGGGGTACCACGATTTTTCTAAAATTCCGTGAATATTCGGAGTGTCGTTTGGCTCTGTATCGCATTTTGCACGCAGCTGCGTAGCGACTCAATGTGCGGCGGTTTGAACTTTGGTCGTCCTCAGGAGCCCGTGCTCCAGCAGAAATCTCTTGCGCTTTGGCTCAAGCGGCTCAAGCGAGCGCTCGAACTGTTTGTCCGAGAGGACTAAACGCGCAATGAACATGGTTTTTTTCTGCTCCGAACATTCACACGTTCGCTGTCCTAATCTTTAAATAGTCTCAACCGACCTGTTTTTTTACAAGCTAAACTCGAGCGAGCGCTCGAGTTTTCATATAAACGAGCGCCTGTAACTTGCGAGCTCTGGCTTGACCTAGCCCGGCGAGCGCGCTCATGCACCGAGCGTTTGCTCGAGCGAGCGCTCGTACGTAAAGCTCGCATTGCTAGAGCCGAGCCTAACTCAATACGATGGCTAAAATAGCAAGCTTTTGGGCGCTCAGATCAATTTTGTTTCACATTGTTTCAAATTCCGAAGATAAACTGAACACAGTCCTAGAAACACGATTCTGACGAGAACTGAACAAAAAATACAGAAACTTGTAGTAAGCCAAAACAAAACATTTTTTGAAGTCCTTCAACACAGAAAAACTAGAATTTAAAGGTTGATGGAAGTGTTCAGGAAAGTTTGTTGCAAAATGTTAAGAATGTGCCCTAGACCCACCCTCCGTAATTCGTTTCATTAAAAAAATTTTCTCCAATTTTTAAGAGCTTCTTAAAGTGGCCCTATTTTGCTAGTTGAGCAGGTTACAGAAAAGTCTCTCATTGCACTCTCTCGCCACCGTTTCTCTGCGTCTAACTTGCAGTCACACTCTCTCGTACCTGCTCGATTGCGAAATCGGGAGTGAGAGAGTGTGACTGCAAGTTAGACGCAGAGAAACGGTGGCGAGAGAGTGTGGCGCAATGAGAGACTTTTCTGTAACCTGCTCAACTAGCAAAATAGGGCCACTTTGAGAAACTCTTGAAAATCGGAGAATTTTTTTTAAATGAAACGGATTACGGAGGGTGGGTCTAGGGCACATTCTTAACATTTTGCAACAAATTTTCCCGAACACTTCCATCCACCTTTAACAGAATGTTTCAATCTCGTTTTTTGATAATAGTTATGTTGTTTAAAAGTTTAGGACAAAACTAAACTATATTACCAATTTCATTTCCAAAAAGTGATGAAAGACAACTATCATTAGTTCAAAAAAAATTCGAATAAAATCTCGACGATGTCTTAAAAAAACTTACAATGTAGCTTTTCATCCAAGTTACCCCGAGATGTAATTGAAAGAGCTCGTATGAACTCGTGAAATTCAATTGCTCCGTCCTGTAACACATATACGGTTTCAAACTGGCACTGAATAAGTTTTTCACCTTGTTTTCGTCAAAGACCTTGAATACAAAAGAAGCAAAATCAGATGGGTCACCTTGTGGAAAAAACTGTTTGTAGATTTTTTGAAAACCCTGAGAACATAATATTATTACCTGCGCCAGAAAAATTTTGGAATCAATTTTGAAATTGGGAAAAAATTGTTTTTTTAACAGTTGTGTCACTTAAAACTAAAAAAATAATTTGAAGATTGAATAGTGTAGTTTTAATCTGAAGATTGAATAGTGTAGCTTAACATACATGCGCTGAGGAAAAAATGGAAAGAATAGTTTCGAGCCGAGTCATTTTTTTCTCAAAGCTTTCATTTTTTCATCATTTTTTTTTGCCAATACTTGGAGAACACCACGAATGGACAAATCCAAACTTTAGAAGAATATCATAGTTTCAACTCACCGCTTCTGTGAGCATTCCGTTAGGACAGTCTCGAACGAATCCTTTGTACCATTGTTTGATTTCCTTTTCGGTAACTTGAAAAATATAGCTTTCATACTTTTATTAAAATCAAGTTTACTGCATGTCCCTTGGCTGCACAGCACGCGTGCTTTGCAAAATCGAACATCAGTTTTTTTCCAGATTTTCAAGTTGAGATCTCAACGATGACAAATAAAAACTTTAAAAAGCAGGTCATCATAAAAATAAGTTGTTCAAGTCTTGAGAGTTAACAAATTTCGTTCTAACTGACTCAAAAAATGGTCCTAAACTCCGAGAAATTGTCCTAGTCAAATAACAAAAAGAGTACCTTTTCTCAGGAAAAGTTCAAAAAAAATTAATGATTTATCTAGTTTTTACTCAAACTTCTTCTTCCATCAACTTGATAGTAAACTTTTGAGAAACTGAAAATCGTGTATTTTCGGCTCCTTTTGGACAATTCTCGTTGATGTCCACCTGCCGAGAAATAAGGCACCTGCGATTAAATATCTGCTATAAACCGTCTTAATTTTTCCCAACCCTTCACTCTTCGTGACAAATCGGAAAGAAACGTATGTTTGAACTGGAATAAAGTTTTATCCAAAAAAATAAAACTAACAATATGTTTGCTCGGCTAACTCCCGAATTTGAGAGGACTTGAGTTTGCTATTGTTTTTCCCCATCACACCATCAATAACGTTGTATGAACAGCCTAAAACCAAGGTCATATTAATGATAATAAACAAACTGTTTGAAAAGTTGAGCAAATTATTTACGAGAATTAATAATATAATTGCGTTGAGATTTTTGTTAATTCAATTAAGACCATGGTAAAAATATTCAGTGACTATTGGAAAAAGAGTCAATGAAACTTAAAACGAATTATTTACGTGAAAAAACAGATATCACAGAGACTTCCTCCAAAACGAATTTCTCGAGTACATCAATGTAAAACTGTGTTCGAACTCAGAAAAATCGGCAGTGAGGGAATCCGTTCATTGTTTCTGTTTTAGCGACTTTCTGTAAAGTCACTCGGCCCTAGCGCCAATTTTTTTTTCAGATTCGAATAATACTGACAATGTTCCTTAGTCTGTTTCATTATGTTGACCTTCTAAAACTACGTCAGGAAAAATACAGGCTGCTCCTTTGGTAACCTGTTTGCATTGTCAGCTCACCTCAATCACATGCGTATTCCTAGTCTTTCAACTCAGAACATTTCTTAAGATTTTTTGTCTCATAAAATTGTGTGAAATTTGCTTTTCTGTTTCCTAGTTTTTTGCCACCACGACGTTTCGCCACTAGACATTTTCCGGTTGCGAGATGTCGGGATCTCGCGGTGGCAGCCCACCGACAAGTCAGTGGCTGCATCGAACACAGGTCAGGGGAATTTCTGAATTTCTACAAAATTTACTCTGTGTTATCTGATTAATTGAACAGTTTACACAACAGGCATTTATACTACTGTTATTCTTAATTTATACATCTAGACGTTAAAAAATTTTGAGAAAAATTGACGTGAAGTAATCAAACGAAATGTCTACTATATAACATTAACATTTATAACATTAAAAAGCGCACAATTATTTTCAACGTTTTGAATAACTCAATTTCAATTTTAACCCAGATATGAGGGTCAAAAACTGTGGTCTGTAACAAGGCAAAACACGTATGTATGTTGAGTTACTGATCAAATAGTATCCTCGAGTTGAGCTTGGTTTACATCTGAACCTTAGAATAACTTCAAACGAAACTCAGCCCACACGAGTTCGGACAGTTGTGCCACTTTTTTTAAAACAATAACAGGCAATGAACGATAACGACAGTTAAAAAACAAAAAGACCAGGCTTTTTGTGTTCCATAAAAACACAAAAATTAAAAAGTTCAATTTGAAAAAGGAAGGTAACAGATGAAACTTGTTCTAATTCGGTTTCAAATTTCTATTGTAGTTGTATGGATGCGTAAAAATTGAAAAAAAAAATCCGAATAGCGATGAATTACCCGCAAAACAATTATTCGGTAAAATTTTAAGTTTTCAGGTACTTTGTAATGTGTTTTATGTTTTTTACAGATTCTCAAAAAAAATGCGCTCGCTGTTTTGAAATAAAAACAGTATTATGTTTCAAACACGACATTTTTTGAATAAAAGGCTGTATCATGTGAAGTTTAGATCAACAATAGTGAGGTTCTGATGAAAATGGCCGGAAGAAACGTTTTTCAGTGACACCAACGTGATGTGAAACGGTTGCGGAAAGGCGTAGTACTTGATTCAACAAACTACACAAAAGTTGTTGGAGCTATCGGAAAGAAGCAAGACAAATTATTCATTACTACTAAACGCGGTAGGGTGAGAGATTTGTTTATTATGAGTTCTTTTTCTCATTGTTTCTGTTGTGTATGTATTTTATACTAACGGTCCAATTCTATACGAGAATCAAAAATGTATTCAACCGTGGAGAAAATAGAAAAAATTGCGTACTGAGGTTATTTACTTAATTCGAGTAGCGAACTTCTACCGGAGCTTTTCTAAATGTCAGTCCCAATCTGATAAAAATCGAAAAAAAAAATCAAAGGCAGAGAAAGTGAACATTCAGTCCTACCTTTATATATGAGAAAAATTTCGAATCTAGTTTTGGGTTTTTTGATTTAATGAACTTTGTACATAAAATCCACAGAAGGACGCGCAAGAATATTCCTTCTGACTGTCCACTCTGGCTAGGTGCTGAAAACAACCGATCGCACAGCAACTGAGTACCTCGACCCGCTGTGCTGTTTTCCGAAATCCGGATCCAGAACTTATTCTATCTGACTAAAAGATTCTTGAGTCCGATCAAAAAAATAATTTTAATTGATTTTTAAACAATTTTGTTGAACCATTCAAAATTGCGTTAAACCATTCAAAATTCCGGTGAAACCTTTTTTTGCATGTCGGTTTTTTTAATCTGTTCGGAATTTATCTTTTTGGTACTAATTCAAAGTTTCAGTTCTGTTTTAGTTATTCTCTCACCTAATATTGTTAAATTAGATTACTATCGCACTCTGATAATGCAGTCAAATGCATTGAAAAACTAAAAAGTAGCGACTGATATTCCTTGAATATTAGTTCTCTTCTTGCTCACTTCGTTGTCATGGATATTGCATTGACTGCATTACAAGGACGCAGACAGCGCAATTGCTCAACTAATCTCGAGCCGTTTCAATGTTTGTAAAATTAGTATAACTTTCCGATGATCATCTTGAATAAAGAAGATAAAACTCATTTGCTCTAAAAAATTCAAACGTTAACAATGCGTTCCGACCGTTTTTGTGATTAAAATATTGTCCGACTATTTTTAATGCTGGTTGAATACCTTCCCAAGTTTGGAATCCAAACCGATAATATTTTATTTTGTTATTAACTCTTTTAAAACTATAATCCTACCAATTTTTGACTTTGGAATTTTATGACATTAATCTACAAATCATCAAAGTTTGAAAAAATTCCAAAGAGTGCAAAAATCTATGTTCGAGGACTTCTTTGAAAACTTTGGAGTGCTTCTCGGAAAAGCGGCTCAAACTCGAAAACTGAAAAAATTAATAAAAATTCTAGCTGAAAAAGTAATCAGCAAAAAAACTTCTTCAAAATTTCGATTTATAAAATGAACTTTTATCAAAACTGAAGAAAATCAAATTTCATACAGTAGCGTAAGAAAACAATCAATAATTTAAGGGGTTTTTTAGTTTACGAACGGATTGCATTAATTTGTAAAGGGGTTCTTTCAGGTTCTGAACAAATCGTTGTTGTCGGAAAAATCGCTCAAGAAGCTTAAAAAATTATATGGATTGGATCCGGTTTCGATAGTTACCTACCTCTTTGTGTTATGCATGCAGTTTGAGGAGAGTACCACAGATGGACCTCCAAACCCGTTTTTTCGCCTTTCGTTGAGGCCCCGTACATAAGCAGCTTCTTCGTATGTTGCTCCACCAACAATGAATATTATCAGATGTTCAATTTTGTCACTGCAATCATTTTTGTTAACTTTTACCTTTAAAAACTCACTTTTCCGACTGTATGGAAGGATAATTTTCAAATTTCCCGCGGTTTATGGATTCCACAAGATTTTTTATATAAGGAGAATGCTGTGTATAAATGTTTTCGACTCCTTTTAATCCTTTCATAAAGCTGAAAAAATTAATTAAGGAAAAACTATGAGCAAACTGAACCGTTTTGTGATTTCAATAGTTGATTGTCCACCAAAAAGATCGGTTGGTCTATTCTTGATACCACCGTATGACAAAAGTTTTTCAACAATTTTCACAATTTTCGAATTCTAGAAGCATTCAGATTGACAACTGCCATTTAGTTGGAGCAAACCTCCAATTTCCATCTACTGAGAAATGATTTCAGTTGATTTCCAGGAACATTTTCGAATCGAATAGCGTATAGAGCGATCAATCGGATAGCATCCTGAACGTACGTATTTAACTTGGGTCAGATAGAGGAAAAGTCAAATCACCATTTCTCTTGTTCTTGGGTTATTCAACAGTTCTTTGACACGTTCTGTGCATTTGTTATGATCTCCTTCGGTAATGATAAACTGTTCCACCTATAACTTTCATATTTTTGTCGCAAGTTCTTTTAAAAAACAAGCTACTTCTGATATTTCCAGCAAGTTGTATTTTTGAACAAGGTTGCTCAGCTCCCCAACAAGATTTACATGCTTTGATACTGTACCGCTGATTTTTTTGAATTGTGGGTAGTCTTCAACAAATTTTTTCATCTCTTGAATTGATTCCAAGTTTTTATTAATTTTTTTCTTTTCTTGGAAATCATCGATCAAAGTTTTAATATTTTGGCCAATTTCCCCAAAATTGGCAATTATATTCTGTAAAAGCATAGCGTGTTTTCATAGATAAAGTGTCAAACCTGGGAGAAAAATTCATCGTGTTGCTCACTCAAAACAATATTTTGTTCATTGCACAAACAACGATTGTTCGATAATTTAAGTAGTTCATGGATCATTGCTTCATATGTCCACTGATTCAGTAAGGGGGTAACAACATCTAAAGATCGTTCAACAATTATTAGGGTCGCGTCCGTTCTGAAATTCTCGAACAGCACGTTTTCTCTCCTCGTGAATTGAGCAATTTCATTCCCGATACTTTTACATGTTGAAGAATTTTTTTGATGTCTGAATAACCGTTCTTTTAAAACTTCTCAACTGTCATTATTGGGAAAACCGCATTTTTTGCTTACCTGATGTTTGGTAAAATCCTCAACTGAAGCAGAAGGGCAACTATTCCGTTTTTCAATTTTTCTTCGATTCCGGACATCAGTGAAAAGGAATCTGTGAAAATTCGTTCAAAGTTCAGAATGAACAAATCTTTTCGCAACGGTATGCCATCCAAAAACACTTCCTGAATTTCACGAACCTGTAAATATATATAGTTCTCAGAAAGATAGAAATATGAAAGGAATCGACTCTATCAACAAAAAAACTTCTCATGAACCTGCCTATTGCAGTCTACAGTATCTGAACTGAATACCGTTTTTTTTTTCAATCTCAAAAGTCACACACTACGTCATTTTCTAACTGTTTTTTTCATTTTTCTTCTCAAATTGTTTTTGTGTACTAACTTATCATTTGTCTACTGAAGTACGAATTCGGACTGTTTTTTAGACTGCTCTGTAGAAAAAAACATTTTTGTGGCGACTTGACTGAAAGGATTCAGAATTAAACTACGGAGTTGCAGAAGACCTCATTAAGTATTTAGTTTTCAGATAATGTACTTACAGTTTCGTTTTTATCCGATTCTGCTAGTTTTTTCACATCAAATTTATTGACAGCATTTGAGAAATCTGAATTGAAATAAAAATGAAGAATAAATGATTCTATTAACTTACATAAGTAGTACTGAGTGAACCTTGGCTTATCCAGTTCCTTCATCAAGAACTCAATGTTAGCACGTGTTGGTCGGGAAAAAATAACGCATTTCAAATTTTTGATTGTTTCATCAGCGTTTGTGTTTCCAAGTTTATCAAACACATAAACCTTAAAAAAAACATGACTTTTTTTGAAATGTTTTTTACCTCTTTCTGCATTATTTCCGATTGCGCAAAGGAACATGAAACAATTGGTGTCTGGAAGATAAATGTATTTGAAAAGAAAAAAGCTCTCAGCGACTAACGGTTTCTGAATCCATTAGAAAAATTTTCATTTGTGAGCCTGCTTGTTCAATCATGTCGCTTATAAGCTTTCTACTAGTTTGAACGACGTCCATTTTTTGAAATGTAAACTGAAAAAAATTCAACTTGTCAATTGTAGTGAATAGTATTTTAAAAAAAGTACAAATTTGGTGGTTGTTAGATCCTATCTTCACTAGGTCACGTATTCTTGGATTGAATTCCAGCTTCTTGTGCCGGTATTATATTGATTTCTTTATTCTTGGAGAACACCAAAATTATGCTCTCTGTTAAATGCTTGAAAGCATTTTTTAAAAATTCTAAAGGAATTTGCTTCCAAATAAGGTGGCTGGGTTTTGACATTCCTGGACGGGGCTGGCAGGGAGTGACCGAGAAACAATTGGAAAAAAATTCCGACAGTATAGTCTCAGTTTTTTTTAGTTCTCCGTCCGAGTCATGTTTTTGCTACAGTCCTGATCTCGCAAAAATTTAAAAAACAATAATTCATTTTACAAACACCAAAAACGGTTTTTTTCTGAGCCAAATCTGACTCGCTAAATGCACCGTTTACATTGGCATACTAAAAGATTTGAGAATGCACTGAAATTTGACACTAAAAGCGTTTGTTCCCTGAATTTAACTAGACTACCATACACAAACACCATAGCCAGTCTCATGAACTGTCACGCCAATATCAAAAACGTATGTAACACACGAAAGAATAAAGTCACACAAATATTTTTTCTTGCAGTGTATTATTTCTAAAAACAAACAAAACTTTCGAAAACCCCCAGAAAAAAACATAAAAAAGATCACTGTCGGAATTCACTTTAAAAAATCAACTACAAGATTCTAAACACCGCCCGCCTGTACTACCGGAGTGTCGTTGCGGCGCCTGCCAGAATAGAGTCGCGGGAGATTGAATCAAGTTGAGGTTTCAGTTTCTGCACTCTTCCTAAAGCTTCTTTCGGGCTTCTGTCCAGACCAATGAATAATTGGCAATGATCCTGAAAATCCCCAGCACCAACTGTTCAACGCGAACGTTGTCTGCTGTCCAGAATCCGCACAGGCTCTCGTGATTTCCGTCAGTTCCAATCTTGTGATTCGGTCAGTTCCGAGCTCCTTGAATTACTCAATTTTTAAATAAATGTTAATGCTCTTCAAGTTTTGTACTGCACCGCTTGAAAGACTTATGGCGTTCATTGGTATTTTTTGACATTATAATATATGTACCAACGCACGGTCCCCATGTCTTCCAATTGGTAATAACTAGGTTTGTTCTCGACATTGCCAAATGTTGTTGGCTTAAGATGTCCGCAATAGGATTGCGCACAAAAGTTAGCAACCTGTTTTTTGAATTTCTCGAAAATAACTTTTTTATAACCTAAAAACCGGGTTTTCAGTGCTAAAATTCAAACGATAATAACTCTCTTCATTTTCACTTTTGTGGGTCAAACGTAGCATTGTTGGATTCCTCTCGCGAGTGGGCACAAAAGTTAACGATTAGAACTTTAAAGAACCACATTTAACTTTAGGGTTTTACGCAAACACCTGATTTTCAGTACCAAAGTTTGGAATTTTTGTTTTTCACGTGAAATTAAGTTTTCGAGTTTTGTTTATTTTTGCGATTGAAAGATATGGGGACCGTGCAAAGTTCAAATCTTAAACAACTGTGCTGAGACATGAGAAAAAACAAGAAGTCATTCGTACAATAATTGCAACTATTGCGTGGAATGTGTAGCAACTACGATAACAGGATACTTGAACAAATTGACAATGAAAAGAGTTGTCAGCGTGTTGTTTCTATAGTAAAATTAGTAGACTAAGGCAAGCAAGAACAAGGAGTGAATGTTTGAATGTCGTTGATTGAGACGAAGGACCGTCAACATTTGGGTCATACTCTGAAAAATTGCAATGATTTCAGTTGTTTCAATAGTTAATTAATTTTTGTTGTTGGTTCAGAATTCCAATCTTCAGGATTGAGCGAAAAACCTGATATTTACGGTGCTTGTTCCAGTCCCGGACAAAATTTTGTAGAACTGTTTGAAAGAGAGTACAAGGAGAAAGATATTAACTAATTATCAATTTTTCAAAAATAGTTTGTTTTCTTTTCAAAATTGACCTATTTTGTGTTTTTGAATGGAAATTTTTAGAAAAAGCTGGGTGATTTGCTACTAAAACTAGTAGTTTCTGGTGAAATCAAATGTCTGTGTTCCAATATTTTATGAACAGATTTCATTCAAATTTCAGGTTTTTTGGGTCCGAAAGAAGACAAAAAAACCGACTTTGTGACGAATGTTGCAAAAAAACACATCAACTTCCAACACTTTTTGTGAGCATTTTTTGATGAAGAAGTGAAATAGTGTGTTATTCTTACTTATGAATTGCTTAACATTTTGTTTGATAAAAGCACGTGCTGCGGGAAGCGCAGTAGGCTCGGTTTCGTATGATGGGTACATGTCCGAGCAATGAGCTGTTCCATTAATTAAATAAGGGAACATATTTGTTTGATTATTATAGTTGTAAGTGCCAAGGGCGTGCCAAGGGTCTAAAGATCCGTTTGGGAGAACAATGTTAGTTGCCTGAAAAGAAAGTTTAGAGACTATTTTTTTCAAAACATAGAAAATAAAAATACAAGAACGTACATTGTAAAAATCTGCACCACCGTAATAGCGTTGAGAATCGCGATTTTTTCTGATGATTCTAGACACTTTTACATCTATACCAAAAAGATCAGTGCACATGTCAATAAAGAGGCTGAAAAAAAAACGTTTGCTCAACTTTTTCAGTAGGCCGAACTTCAGCGGAACTGTAGATCCGAAAATATTTGAACCTTGATCTGTTGTTTGTAGAAAACCTATTTCATTGCAACACAACCACATCCAACCTCGAGCCGCGGCTGAAAAGTGTTTTATATAATGAAATAAACCAAAAGTTGGTTCCTTCTGCATTTATTCTGGAATACTCTAGAAAATCATCTCATTAACTAGTAAGGTAGTACAGAAAATGCTAACAAGGGAAGTGTGTGGGGTCACCGGGATAGATTTGGCTGAAATTTTGCAGGGTGATAGCCCATAGGCCAATTAGCCGAAATCCAAAAGGATTTTTACGGGACTTTCGTCTGGTGACCTAGATGAACAAAAAACTCCAAATCTTTCGGGAAAGCAACGTATGGAATCCTGAGATCACGAGGATCACGAATATGTTACTCATTTCTGGTTTGCGTGAAATTTTAGGTCAAGCTCTATTTTTTCCATAATTTTCGCGTGAAGTTTCACGTTTATATAATTGCTCTCTTTTCCTCTGTTTTCCAACGATGAGTTGGCCTAGCGGATAACGTGCGTGAAACCTATGCGGGAGGTCTGGGGTTCGATCCTTTCGCTAGGAAACCTTTTGTTTTACTTTTTTTCAAGTCTTTCTGGGTGCTAAAACATGTTCGCAAGTGTTTGCGAAAGGTCTGTTTACAGGTCTGTTTTTTGCTATTCAAAGTTAGCAAAAAAGGAATATAAATTGATTGAAAGACAGAAAAGAGTTGCAAAACATGTTTTAGCACCCAGAAAGACTTGAAAAAAAGTAAAACAAAAGGTTTCCTAGCGAAAGGATCGAACCCCAGACCTCCCGCCTAGGTTTCACGCACGTTATCCGCTAGGCCAACTCATCGTTGGAAAACAGAGGAAAAGAGAGCAATTATATAAACGTGAAACTTCACGCGAAAATTATGGAAAAAATAGAGCTTGACCTAAAATTTCACGCAGACCAGAAATGAGTAACATATTCGTGATCCTCGTGATCTCAGGATTCCATACGTTGCTTTCCCGAAAGATTTGGAGTTTTTTGTTCATCTAGGTCACCAGACGAAAGTCCCGTAAAAATCCTTTTGGATTTCGGCTAATTGGCCTATGGGCTATCACCCTGCAAAATTTCAGCCAAATCTATCCCGGTGACCCCACACAATTTCCCTTGTAAAGTACGTCAGGTGTCATAACTTTTGAACCAAAACTCCATTCAAGATGTTTGTTATTGGAAAATCTTTCTCAGTATTTCATGATTGTATCATGAAAATTTTTTGTGAAAACTCTATGTTCTCGAGTACAGGACCAACACCGTGATCTCAGGAATCCCCTATGCTGCGCGCGTTCCTTTTTAAAGATCTTTGTGTAACTTGGCAAAAGCACCAGTGTCTACATGTGCGAAATGACAGAAAATACTTTAGAAGACGATCGCTTAAATATATAATGTTCCCCTTTGGTGATTGTACTTTACTTCTCTTACAAGATTCAACTCAACAATCAGATTTCTTTTTTTAACCGCGGCTCCAGAATTGAGAATCCAAAGTAACTTTCGCCGTCGAGGCCTCTTGACCTGGATATGAAACCGAAGTTTTAACTACGAAATAGTCTACCGACTTGAGATAGGCTTGAAAACAAGTAGGAGTGGCTGAGAGGTGAAATCATTAGGATAGTGATTGAGAGGTCACGGGTTTGATCCCCGCTAGGATTTTTTCGCTTTCTGCGACTCTAATTTTTCCAAATTTTCTCAAATTGCTGACCCAAAATGGACTGTCCAGTAATGTATTCACCTCCAGTAAACTCCTCTTGACTAGCAAAAATGGAATTTGATGAGCAATAGCAGTATCCGTAACTACAGTAGCTTCTGATAGAAATATCAAGGAAATGAACTTTCAAAAGGTTTAGGAATCGCAAAAAAAAACAATTTCGGAACAATCTATTCTGTTCACCAGTTTGAAAAAAGTTAGAAAAAATATAGTCAAAAGAAGCCAAAAAAACCCGTGGCCTCTTAATTACTACTTTTATGTTTTCACCACTCGGCCCCTATCTAGCGCACAAACTCTCAATTCTGGAGCCGCGAGTAAAAAAAGAAGTCCGATTGTAGAGTTGAGTCTTGAAAGAGAAGTAAAGTACAACACTACAAACCTCCATCTGTACCAAGAACTTCAAGATCACCGCTGCTCAACTGCTCAATCACGTCGTAATAACTGTTTGGCATGACTGACAAATCTGGACCAGCTGGATTGAAATAGTTGTACCATTGAAACAAATTTTTTACTCTTTTCATAAGGTTTGGTTCTCCGGAATCAGTCATGATATCACACATTTTCCGGACTGTCATGTTTAAATGCGTTCTTTCACTCTGAAACATGATTTTTTGTATTGGAAGGTATTTAGTACTTTTTGTATTGGAAGGTATTTTGGCGGAGACTTAGTAGCTTTATTCCATAAACATGGATGGTATGGGCATTGACAAAAAAAAAGAAACCATATAGGGCAAGTTCATTGTCACAAAAACTGTCACAAAATCGGTCACGCCTGTTTGACACCTAATCACTTTGTTCCTGCTAGGCCTTATGGCTTTTCCTTTCACAGTTATTCAAGAAATCGGCGGGACACCAGGTTTCTTTTTGTCCGAACTCGAATGGACACGTGGTAAACGATTTATTCTAAAAACCGTGAAAGGCATCTTTTTTCCCAGTACATTTTCAATCATTCCGCGTGAAAATTTCCGCGTCAGTTTATTTAGCAAGCCAATTTTTAGCCAATCTTTTGGAGTTAGAGAGCCCTCTTCCGTGAATCATGACCCAAAAACGGCTCTCAAAACTTAATCATACCAAAAATTTGGCAAAGCGCCAACTGTCGATTTCAGAAACACATTGATTCATTCACGACCAATTTTCAAACAGAAAAGTTAGGTTTGGAGCCGGAAATCTGTTTTTTGTACAATTCTGCATTTTTATTTCTAAACATCGGAGGTCGGACATGGCAAATTTTTAAGTTTCTTATTTTTCGACGTGAAAGAAAAGAAATCAGTAGCAGCTACATACTAACTTTTTACTCCGGCCTAATCCAAAAGGGGAAAAACGGCGGAACGCCGGCTCGAACCTTCAGGTTCTTGTGAAATCTAGAAAAATATCAAAAAATTGATTCAACACACCTAAACGTTCTCAATTTCAAAGACAAAGAACCACTACCATTCAGAACATCGACACAGCTTTTAATGAACAAAGTTGGTTTCAGTCGATAATATATACAATGTTCTTACCTGACCGTCATACGTGTACTGTGTCATTCCTTGAAAAACATTGAACAAATTTCCAAAAAAATTGTTCACATCTAATTTTGTTGTGTTTTGATTGAAAGGGGGCGATAAGCTCAAATTGTATTATTTTAATAATTTCTTAATGTACTTTTTTCAATTACTTGAAAATCGTGTTCAATTGTTGTCTTCCCTCTAGTGTCAAGCTGTGATTTTGAATTTCTAGAAACGCTTGTTGAACTGAGTATGAACAAAGAGTATCAGTTATTGCCAGATCATCTTGAACAACCATTGCGTACTCTAAAAATGGTAATGCCGGTAGATCATATATGATATATATAAACTTCACTTGCCGTAAAAATTGAGTTTCAAGTTAACTGGGGCGCTACTGGCAACTGAGCCAACAGTGAGCTCTGGGTATTTTTGCCTAAACCATGCTGATAACGACCCCGGATAACTTCCACCAAATGTAACCCAACGAGGGTTTTTGAAATGGTGTAATTGGTTCATGGACTGAATAAAAAAGGCGATATCGGCAAGAGCTTGCTGGGTTGTCAACAATCGAAGAGAAGTCGTGTTCATATCACTTAAATTAAAAATTAATTCAATCCATTAGGAGGGATAGTCTGTAAGAATTTGAATTTTTGTAGCGCGGTTGGTACAAGCGCCTTTTCCTGAAGCGCACTTTGACCATTTTCTCGGCGGCCGGTCGGTGGCCGCCGACTTCTGCAAAATCAGCGTCAAAAACGGTGTCCGCTTTTTTGATTCTAATTCGGCCAGGAGCGTTTTAATCACAAAATGATCAACCACAAAAATGATCAGCATAACATTTTCTACAAGATGAATATGTTTAACATATTACTGAAATTTTCATCAACACAATGAGCCGTTTTCTAATAAGACTCCATTTCCGGCTTTTGGTGAATCAACTAGATTTTTTCTCTTAATACACAATTAACATCATCTCATAGAAAGTTTTATGCTGATCATTTTTTTAGTTGATCATTTTGTGATTGAAACGCTTCTGGCCGAGTTAGAATCAAAAAAGCGGACACCGTTTTTGACGGTGATTTTGCAAAAGTCAGCGGCCACCGACCGGCCGCTGAGAAAATGGTCAAAGTGCGCTTCAGAAAAACGTTCATAATTTGTGAACCATACGTGCTAACAACAAATGCTTAACTGTGAAAGTGTTTGAAATTGAATTTCCTTTCAAATGGTATTCCCTTCAAACAAAAAAAAGCAAAACTTGCTAGAATCGGTTTGGGCAGTTTCCAAACAATAATCTATAACTTAAAGGCCTACTGAAATGTTATATATTTTTTCTGGTTTATATAGTAACTGAATGTTTCTGCTTTAAAAAACCCATTTTCAACTTGGGCAAGAAGGGTCCATTGAGATATTTCCCCAAAGTTTTCAAACCACCTTTTCAAAAATTCAAAAATTTTTGAAAATTATACTGTCAACGGAACAAAAGTAGGTGATAACTTATCAGCTTATCACAATATCAAAATCTTGTTCTACGGATTTAGTTCACTATACCCCCAAATGTTCAAGTGATTTGGATCAGAAATGAGCGCGCAACAGCTCGCGGGCGCTTGTACCAGCCACTTTTGAAGAATAACTGACAACGCCTCTTAAGACGCACTTCCTGTACTACCGGAATTTTTTGTGAAGGGGATTGGTACCAGTGCCGTAAGTTTTTTGGATCTGCATAATATTTGGCATGGACATAAAACCAGAAAGAGTGTATTCAAAACCACCACCAAAAAGTTTGCATTTGTATCTATCTAACTTTGTGCACGTTTCAATGATAAAACCGGTTTTTCAACTCTTTGTCCATCTGGGGAAATATAGTTTCAAAAGCGACCCTCTTTTCCAAGCGAGTGACACACTAAAAAACGGGAAAGTGCAAATTTTTTGGTGTGAAGCATTATTTGAAAATTGGGTCACCATTCAAGCTATTATGCGTTCCTGAAATCGTGACAGTTGGAGCTGTGCCAAGGTTTCGGGTCTCGTTAGGTTTGGGAGCCGGATCTCTGTGTCGATTTACGGGGGAGATTTACGGGAGCGGCGGCGAATTGTTTTTCAGTATTTTTGGTAGAATTTGGCACAGAGATAAATTGACACAGAGATCCGGCTCTCAAACCTAACGAGACCCGAAACCTTGGCACAGCGCCAACTGTGACGATTTGAGGAACGCATAATATAAATCTCTAGATGGACGGAAAATTCAAAACCGATTTTATCATCAAAATTTGCATAAAGTCATATCAAAAAAAAATAAAAAAATAAACACCGTAGACAGCAAAACTAATTTTTTCCGTTATTATTGAAAAACTAAAGAGGTTATGCTAATAATCCCACTTCCTTTTCATAGCTCTAAATATTTTCCAACCCTTTAATATCTATGCCAAATAATATCAACCAGATTGATGAAACTTTCGGCACCAGTGCCAAGGGAAGTTTGGGTTTTAGAGAAAATGCATCTTGAATAACAGCTCACTGGTATGGCCAACTATCTCCGAAAAAACGATGTTCTAAATCAAAAACATCGGCACCGAATTCTTTGGCCCACTGAAGATATTGGACTTCAGGATATGACGCCCAATGTCCATTTTCAGGTCCTTCGCCACCAATCATTAAAAAAATTATTGAATTGTTTCGCGAGTAGATGGGGTTGTAGAAATACTTCTAAAAGTATGTATCAAATAACTTATAGAAATAACAGCCAGACTTGATTCCATGTTTTTGTACTGTACGGATCAAAGTGATCGAGTTTCTGAGAAAAATTATTGGTTTGCAAATACGGGTAATCTTCATTCAAGTTTACATCCCGTTCAATTATTTTCATGAGGTTTGAACTGAAAACTGATATAAGAACACGGTGTTTTTTAAGTTAAAATGTTCTGAACTAACTTCAAATTAGTTTCACCATTAGTCCGCCCCAAAAAGAAGGGTGGTAGAATAGCTTCAATTGCAGTGAAATACAAAAAAATTATTGTGAAACACAACATTTTTTTCAGACTAAAAATCGTCAGCTCACTCGATTTTAATGAAAGAAGTAGTCATTCTCTCTTATCTTTTTCAGTTCAGCCTACGAATTTCAAGAGAGAAACGCATTTAAGAAGTGTTATCAGTCAACTGACAAAGATTATGCAGGCAATCACCCAGCCCAAAGTTTCCAACTGCTTGGTATCAACATTTTTCCAGTAGTGTACTTTGTACTGGGTGTTCCACTTCCATGTTTATTACCAATTCGAAAACACTACCAGTACATATGTTCATTTTTCCTCGAAATCTTTTTCAAATAGCACGTTTCAGTAAGACTTTGTGAAAAAAAAACTGGTGTAGTATTGCGAAAATTTGGTTAGGCTCAACCTTTTATTTTGTTTGCGTCCCTTTCCAGTTGCATGTGACATGTCGAGGTGCTTGGGTGACTGTCTGACTTTGAAATGAGACTATGCCCATTCGAAAGAGCATGTTTCAAAACCTATAACCCACTGAATAACTTATGCCATAAAGTCCATTTGACCGAGTACTGAAGCTTCAAAGTTCAGAAAAAGCCAAAAATCAGGTCTTTTGAGACTCTTCTGAGTGGGTTCCTGGTGTTTTTGATCAGGTCTAAAACGTGGAATGTACGGATTCAAACTAGTACTTTCAATTCCAACCAATTTCAACTGATTCTGCGAAAAAAAAATTTTTTGAAAATTTCTTCAAAATTTCTGGAGGCGCAGAAAAAAAAATTCCAAAAAAAAAAGATTTTTGTCCAAAATGTTCACAAACTCTTTGGAATTGAAAGGACTAGTTTAGATCTGTACATTCCACATTTTGGACCTGATCAAAAACACCAGGAACCCACTCAGAAGAGTCTCAAAAGACCTGATTTTTAGCTTTTTCTGAACTTTGAAGCTTCAGTACTCGGTCAAATGGATTTTATGGCAAAAGTTATTCAGTGGGTTATAGGTTTTGAAACATGCTCTTTCGAATGGGCATAGTCTCATTTCAATGTCAGACAGTCACCCAGGCACCTCGACATGTGAACTCTACTTCCCTCTTTTCGCAGACAATAAATTTTTCTGCATCAATGCGTCGTTGTGTTTGCGTAGTTGAAGGTTCAAACCATTGAACCAGTTCGACAGAGACGATTCTGGGAAAAATCTGTTAATCATTGTGTTTAAATATTGTTAAAATTATTATCTGTTATTTTTTGTATTTATGCTTCGAACCGAATTGTGTAAAGCTATTGACTAGGCTCAAACTCGGAAAAAATGAGTGGTTTTTTGCGATTCCTCAAGTCCCAATTTTTGTCCCATGAAGACAACAGTTCTATCCAGCAGTATATATCTTTCGATGAAGTTTGTCAGATTTTCTTTTCAAAAGTTAAAATTCGAAGCGTACAGGGAAATCATGGCGGATTCCCATCAAATATAACTGCATTCACATACGACTCATCAAATGGATATGTAGTGGTAGCCACATCTTGTGGGAGAATCCAGTTTCACGGCAACAATGGAGCGGTTTGGGAATTAAAAAGTGACGAAATACATAATGATGGGTTTTTTACTAAAATTGAGCATTTGGTGTGTATATCACCAAATATTTTTCTGGCGCTTTGCAAAGGTCCACATATCGTCAGCATTTGGTTCGAAGGTAAGCCAATGTTTATTGTTCGGGTTTATTAAATGACAAGCCGCGCCATTCATCAAGTACTTTTAGAGTTCATGTTTCTAACTAACTTTTAAGTAACTCAGAATAATTAGATCTCTACTTAAGAGACGTTCCGTGTAATTTTCAAAGTGTACTGGGTCAGATGGCAAAAGTATGCGGTAGAAACGA
>LR537868.1:8125-64287 GCA_900883565.2 Caenorhabditis panamensis | reverse complement strand
CATACTTTTGCCATCTGACCCCCGGTCAACAGTAAGACTTCGGAAATTACACGGAATGCCTCTTAAGCCGGCCTAGGTGGTTTTTGACTGGTGCCTGATTCAATCCATTTTTCTCTTTTGAAAACAGGAACGTTTTGAACCGGAGGGCTTCACCCTGAACAATCGCTCAGAAAATATACAAACACAGCTCTGGAGCTTTACCGAGAGATGTTGCAAAAACTGTTTCAAGATGAGCCACAAAACTTTGCCCTACAGTACCGGACAAAAATATATCATATTTTGGGTTTTTCAGTGCAAATTCCTCATTTTCTGAGCTATGAGTCTGGGATTCAACTTGAATGACTCAAACTGTCGATAATATTGTTTTTGAGGGTTCTGGAAACTAGGAAAACAAAAAACAACAGCCGAGAAAAATCTGATTTTTCTCTGACTCTTTCTCAAATATTCAGAGTCACCCTACTAAACAACGATCTCCTGTTTTCCAGTGTATCTTCAAAAATAGGTACTCATTGAGACTGAAATTCAACATAGTTATGAGTTTTCATGTAAGAAAGTATAATCAACGCTTCGTTTGACATGTTTTAAATAAATTTAAAAAATTAGAAAAATCAGAACATTACTGTTATTTTTTGTTTTCCGAGTTTCCAGAACCTTCAAAAACAATATTATCAACGTTTTGAGTAATTTATTCAGGTTTTATTCCAGACTCATAGCTTAGAAAATGACAAATCTTCATAGAAAAACTCGAAAAAAATCTTTTATTAGAGCATCTTGAACATTTTTCTTGATTATTATCGATGACAATGTTTTCGTAGTGAATAAGTTTAAGATTCTACGTTCAAAAGTTTGAAGCGGCAGCATTTTTTTCCGTTGAGATTAATATGTGTACACAGCGCACGGCAATTTTTGAAAGTCACGGGATCGGGTCTGTAGTCAATGGTAACTTTTTTTCGATTAGGGTAGTATTGTAAGTAAGCGTACGATGATTCTTCATGCTTGCTGCAATCTAAAAAGTTTAATCTTTCTTTGAACTTAAAAAAACAAGTTCTAGATGGCAGTGTATTTTTAAAAAAACAATTGACTCTGACAAAATCCAGTTCGTTTGATTGGAATATCCGGCATCTTCAAAAAATATCCATTGATTTGTCATTTTTGCTGATTTGTGAGTGAAAGAGAATTATTTTAAAAACAGTTGATGATTTATTTGAAGATTTGAACAATTCTGTGCACCGCATATCTCTAGAACCATGGGAGTCTACTGAGCTTATTGACAGCAGCAATTTGAAAAAATGGTGCCTTGAAGAGCAAGGTTTATTATGCATTACATCTTTGCCCAAGAACCCAAACTTTCTTCTGTTGCTTGCCGAGAGAGGCATTGTTGGTGTATATAACAATTCTGTTTTCATCAGAATACTACATTTTAGAAATTTTGAAGACGAACCAATTAAAGTAAGTTGTTTTTTTACGAAGCTATATCACGGCACTCTGAATGCAAAAAATGACCAATGGCGCCAGCAGCTGGCGTTTTTCTCGATTCCCAAAATTTTGTTTCTATCGATTCCGTTTTTCACTAATTTTGGGATGACTGTGTAGTTTATTCAAAATTAATATCAAAAACTTGCAAGTACTTGATTGAATTGATCAGATGTAGGAGGCCGTTTGAAAAAAGACATCGAAATAAATCGTTCCAATTGCTTCAAATGCAGGAAGTGAATTCGTTAATAACTTCACCAGCTCTTATTTTTTCTGTGTGTTCAATTGCTCAAAATATGCACAAAGATGAGGTCTACAATAGCTAAGGAACAAATTTTTGAAAAAGACGCTGACGTCTTCAAATTAAGTGTTTTCTTCATTTTTTAGTCGAAAAATGTGAACTTTCCTCAATCTTCATGTATCATGGGCTTTTTTCAAAAACCCTGCGGAGCGGAAGCTTTCAATCCAGTTTGAATAAAAATTGAAACGGAGACGCTGTTTTCTACAGAGCCATAGTTTGGGGAGAAGCACCTACCAACTGCCGAAAGCCTTTGGAAGGAACTTTTCTAGTTTTTATAATAATGAAATAAACCGGAATCTCGTTAATAACATGATTACAGTTCAAAAAGTATCCTAACAACTCTGAAATTATAAGTTTCTTTGCGTCTCCCCTCGCCAAAATTCCATTCCACAAAAATTACCAAAAAGAGATGAGAATATCATCTTCACGTTACGATAAACCTAAATGAATCAAAAACCGCTAAGACTTTGAGCACAGTTCTTTCAATTAGCGGGTAGTGCCGGGTCGGTCCTAAGCCCATGTCTTTCAGTCATGTCGGTGCAAAATTGCGAACACATATTTCTACAAATTACCATCAACGAAAAAAACAAAACAAAAAACTCTATTTTGTGGCGGAACCCACTAATAGGCACTTTTCGTGAACGCAGTAGTTTTCATAAATAACTCAAAAAAAACTTCAGAATTTTAATTTCAGGCGTTATATTGGGCTCCTTCAGATGACTTAGCATATGGCATTTCAAACAACAACAAATACACAAAATGGTATATTTCTTTAAAAGAAAACCAGGAACTTGATGTGAAAGAGATTGCCATTAACAGCACAAACCAGTGTGGGCCATATCCATGTCATGAGATACGGCATTTCAGCGTATGCCGGAACATCCAGTAAGTGTTCTTTACAGCTACAAAAAAACTGTTGTTTAGTGATACGTCTTCTGACTTTCTAATCTTTCAAGGCGGGAGTAGTTCCGGAAAAAATGACGATCGTGATTTACTTTTTTTGCGATGTGGCGATCGCGAAGAAAAGTTTGAGCTGACCTCTTCAGTTATTGGTGTTGCAATTGTGAACAGTTATTCCGGTACGGTTATTGTTTGAACAAACTTATTAATATTGTAGGGGGCCACGGGAACCGTATGCGCTCCTATGGAACGCCGGTCGGACTAGAAATTTCACGTAGAAAAACGCAATTTTCCAAGCCGCCGGCCGCAACAAAACCTAGTTCCCCACGGTGTTTCAGTGGAGCGCATACGGTTTTCGAGGCCCTCTACAATATTAATCGATTCTCCGCGATACAAACGCGCCCCAATTTCGCAAAAATACAAACTGGCTAGTTACAAGCTACATTCTCATATAGGTTTTTGTTTTTTTTAAACATCATCGTACTTGAAAATCTGCTCAGTTTTCTTTAGATGAATCAATCAAAAATGGAGTAGTTTTGATATGCACAACATGCGAAATAATAGGAATTGATTTGAGCTCAAGCGAACTCAAAGCTTTACGGCCCAGCCATTTTGTTTCCATCAACAGCAGCACGCCAACAACTCATGCAAGAATTATCGAAATTGAAGAAAATGTTTGGAATCACTTGGAAACTGTGAGTATAAGGAGTTGAAACATGCAGGTTTAGCAGGTGCGCACGAGTTGAACTGTTACACAGTTGACTCACAAGGTAGAAATGATGGATCAGTGTAAACTGACAGCTGAAAAAACACGAAGATAAAAACTCAGCAAAAAAAACAGGATGTAAATTTTACTTTGAAATGAATTTTTTGATAAAGCAACGGTGAAAATGAAACGAATTGCTAAATACTAAAGGGGGAGTAAACTCGAAAAATAAAATGTTTGTGAAAAACGTAACAAGTTCTGTAGATAAAAGGGAAAATAATAAAACATTCCGGTTGTCTCCTGATTTTTCTATGAATTTTTGAAAATTCGCAAGTGGTTTTTAGTGGCCTAGGATTTGCAGAGTGGCCTAGGATTAGCACAGTGCAAAGTCTTGGCCAAGGCCACTAAATACCACCCGCGAGTTTTCAAAAATTTAGAGAAAAATCAGGAAACGGCCGGAATTTTTCTACTATTTTTGCCGTTATCTACGGAACATGCTACGTTTTCAAAAAATAACTGATTTTTTGAGTCCCCCCCCCCTTTAAATAATCACTCAAGTTCGTTTCAATCAATGCAAATCTTTGAAATATTCAGATTAGCAATTTGTTCTGGGAAGCAAACAACATGTCAGATAGAAGCTGGCCTCTTTTCTATCAGAAAAACACAACTTTGGATTTGAATCCCTCTCGAGGTTCTTATAGGCAACTCTACATTTCTGGCTATTCAAATGGTAACATATATATATGGAAAAATGGTGGAATTGGCATGTCTCTACTTTTAATAGTACGAACTTCTGTTGAATTCGAAACCGAACAAACAGTTGAAGTACGAGTCTTTCATTTCCAAATATACCTTTACGTTTTAGGAAGAACAAATTTTTACGGAATGCATAGAAAAGAAAGAAAACAGAGTCAGAAAGGTCCTAGAAAAGGTTCGAACAGTCGTAAAAAATAATTTTAGATAGGATTCTACGATCCATTTGACGACGATGAGAAGATAGCAATTACTCGTGTCATGTTAGACTCCAAATCGGGTCTTTTAATAGCCGCAAATCGAGGCGGATATATTTTCTTGTATGAACTTTGTGATCAGATATGTTTGGGATTGCCATGGAATCCAGTGTTGGTATCTTGTAACAACCAACTTAACACCACGAACACAAAACTGGTGCCGCGTCGTGACAAACTAAAATATCTTCCCGGATATCAAGCAAAAAAAATGGAAAACAGTAACACTGCGTGAGTTTATTAAAAGGTAGCAGACATTCATTTAGAATGGGTACTGAAAAACGAAAAAAAAAAGAGATTTTTAAACTTCTCAAGAATAGAGTTCTGTAAAGGAAAAACGGCAGCATTTATACGGTGTGCTCACGGCGATTGGCCGACTACGTGTGGTTTGGGTTTCTACTTCAACACTTTTCTAGGCCAGCTCGTGCAAACACCACGGCGTCAGTCTGCACAGATATACTGTGATGCATTTTAACTGATGCGCATCCAGAGGCCCAAAAAAGTTTGAAAAGTTGCAACATGCCAACCTTTTTTCGCTGGGGCGCGCTTGCTGACTTTGCACGCTCCAGGGTTCGGGTTTCTACTCCACCCCTTTTCTAGTCCAGCCCCGCCCACCCACGTCAAGACTCGGCCACCACACTTTATATTATTCTTGTCAGCCGAAGTGGCAGTGCGGCGCGGTCTCGACGGAGAGGCTCGCTACGATATCTCGAAGCGAAAACCATGAAATTTTTCAGCGCTCGGCCTACTGTATTTGGCTGCAGTTCCTCATTTTTCAGCATTTTTCTCGCGGATTTTCGATAAAACTCAATGAACTCACACTTGTTGATGGCAAATCACAAATTTCTATCGAAAATCCGCGTGAAAAACGCCGGAAAATGAGTAATCGCAGCCAAATACAGTACTCCGCGCGCTGAAAAATTTCATGGTTTTCGCTACGAGATATCGTAGCGAGCCTCCCCGTTGAAACCGCGCCGCACTGCCACTCCGGCTGACAAGAATAATACAAAAATTCCTCGTTTGAAAAAAAAGGCAGTGGCACCTGAAAAATAAGCAGAGTACCCCAAAAAACGATGGCCTAACTTGATATGGCCGAGGATCCGGTGGCCGCCAATTTTCACCAACCAATCAGCCAAATTGCTAGACTCCGCCCACAATCGCTGATTAGTGGCCGAGTTCTTGCAATTTTTTAAATAGGACGTAAGTAGTGGGAATTTCGCCGTGCAGCACACCGTGATTTACGGTCAGCATACATGAACTCTGCAAAAAATAGGCGCAACCTTACGCGCACACTTTAACAAGGGAACACCGCGAGGACACCACTCACCAAAATTATGAAAAAAATCAGGGTTATAGAGAGAAATGAGCTGAATTTATTAAGCTTTTCAGATTCTGCTAATGAGCATTTTGCGATTTTATACAATTTTTCAAAGTTCGTGTTTTTCTACTGATTTCTACTATTTTTACTAATTATTATAGTAGTAAAACACAAACTTTGAAAAATTGTATAAAATCGCAAAATGCTCATTAGCAGAATCTGAAAAGCTTAATAAATTCAGCTCATTTTTCTCTATAACCCTGATTTTTTTTTCATAATTCTGGTGAGTGGTGTCCTCGCGGTGTTCCCTGGTAACAAGTGATTTTTTTATACTTGGAAAAAAACACAACAAAAAAGCGTCGGGACAGCCATCACGAACTTTCTGGTAAATTTTTGAAACTCAAAAGTGAAATTTTGCATTCGATGTAAAACATTTCCCACGGAAAAGAAAGCAACAGCTCAAAAATGTGTTTGGGAGTACAACATGAATAGCAATCTGATTTTGAATTTGATTCGAACAACTTTTTTAATTTCACGTCCTAAAGATTTAGGTTAGTCTTCCGTATGTGCACCGAACAAGTTACGAATTTGGTATATTTGCACAACCACTTCTGCTTAGCAATTAGCGGCTTTCTAAGCGTAATATTTATGAATGTGAAGCATGGCTATCTGGTTCGTGCTGAAAGTTTCGATAACGGAGAACGTGAGTTATTTTACAACCAACTGATTCTGTGAAGAGAGTCCAAATGTGAGACCAAACGATGATACTTTTTCATTTACCGGATCAAAAATTGATTATTGAGACAGTGTTTACAACTACAAAATTCGGATTTTATGGAGAAATGAGGGGTCCGGCTTGAAATTAGAAATTTCAATCAACAATCACGGTCTGTAAAAGTGTACGCGCTTCCACTGGAATTTTCTCTGCTTGGTCTCACAGCGAAAATATTTTTGAATTTGGAAAATTCTGCAAGTGCGCTCCACCGAACTGTTGCTACCGTGGCCGTGTAGTCCTCTCGGACGATTTTAAGAATTATTTTCAGAGGAAAGTGTGAATTTCGCTAATTTTCAGCGGTTTTCGTTTAAAATTATGAAAATTTTTGACGAAAATTGGAAAAAGCATGCATCAGAGCATCAAAAAGAACTGAAGACAACTCAATTTGCTAGGAATTCATTGCGATGAAGCAATTTTCCAGAAAACCAAACTGTTCATTCAAATCTCTGATGCTTTCATAATTTTAACGGCTAAATAACATGGAATTTACTTTTTTCTCGCATTTTCCGCTACTTCCAATTGATTATTAGCGGAAAATTGATTATAGCGGAAAACGACTGATTTTCAAGAATTTCACTCAGAAAAAAGTTTTCGGGTTACGGCAACAGTCGCAAGCGCGTGTGTCGATGCCGCGGCAGCTCACGTACACTTTTAAAGGCCGTGACAATCTCAGGAACATCATTTTTAGAAATTCAAAAAAAAAAGAATGTGATTTTTTCTTAAAATAGGTGCAATTGAAAAAACATTAGTATAACGTAAAGTAGAAAAAGAACAATTCAGATCTGGCTTGTGGTTTGGGAAGAAATCAGCTGCAGCGGTTCCAGAGTTTGAAAAAATCTCTGAGAAAGACATTCAGAAAGAAAAAGAAGAAGGACACAACGATTCCTCTCGAGACTCAGAACACTGGTATTCAAAAATATGTGAAAGAAGAAACCTTTGCTGAAAGAGAAATAGTTTCCCGCGAATTCAGAAATGGAAATCAAGATTGTACGTGTTTACAAAGTTTCAAAATTTATGGATTAAATATTATATTTTTAAATTTTTAAATCATTTGAAAACTCTAAAATTTGGCTTCTGAGTTCATTTGATTTAGCTAGGAGCATTCAAAGTCACTCCCACTAATTTTCCGAAAACCACTGTCGGCTTCTATCTGGGTCAAACGGGCATATGGGTAAAAACTTGTAGTGTTTTCATGAGACCCCGACAATTCGGTACCCGACGTCGACGTTTCGGAACTCAATAAACTTGCTTTGCGGTACATGTGGGAAAAAAATGCAATGAATAAAATCAAAACTACAATTTTTTTTAAATTTACAAAATGCCCTGATTCAAGCATACAGTATCAGAACGGAGCAAAAGTTTGGAAACGTTGGGATCCGGAATGTCGCGTTGGGGTCTTGTTTTCTGTGGTGTTCTGATGGGATAAACCTCATCTTCAGGTCTGAACGAAAGCGAGGCACACTGTGGTTTGTTGTTTTTTTCGAACAAATGCCATTTTTGAGTTTTGAAAATGTACAAATCTGTTTTCAGTTTCAACAAGCTTCATAACATGTCTGAGTTTTATTCGATGCTCCATTGTCGACGAAAAAACAATCGATGACGTGATAGCTGTAGGTCTGATGGGAGGAATTGTTCATTTTTTCACCATTAATGACCATGATGCTGGACTGCAAACTACATTCAAGGTCGACAAAGTGGAAACAATTAAAATTCCGAACGGACAGCCAACTCTAAGCTTGAGTACAACAAATGATGATGGCTTTGTTAGAAATCCATGTTTCAATGTAGCTAAGCTTAAATTTCCAGCTCACAGCTACAAATAAGATTGTAATAATAACCGATGAACAACTGAGACTATATCACTGCCATCCATTGAAAAAGTATGCAAGCTACAAGTTAACAGTTCTGGAAGGTTTACGAATAAAACATGGAATAACTGCAACAATACCACACATAAAAAGTGAGCATTTTACGGCTCAATTGTATTCAATGAATTAATTTCTTTAAGATAAGAAAAACTATGGAGTGTTTATCATCATCATAGCTAACAATGGATCTATCCGAGTTCATTCAAGTCAAAATTTATCTCATTATATTTCACTGGACTATGTCAATGTAAAAACTATCATTATCCTACCAGTTCAAAATTCGCAATTAGATTTGAAGTGTGAATTTGGTTAACAGGTTTCAAGTCGAAAAGTTTAAAAAAAAAAACCAAGTCCAAGCCAGCAAACCCCGCCGAATTCAAACCTTTGAAATCCATTACGAATTTCAAACTAGAAGGATAATACCTGGATTCAGATTTTTTTTCAGTCCAACGATACACTCGCATTAAACTCGATTTGCTTGACAAAGGATGGTAACATTTCATACCTGATCAAATCATCTGAAATTCAAAAAAGCACACTCAATTCGGAATGTCGTGGCTGGAAAAGCCGTTTAAAATGAATAAACAATTTTTAAAGGATCAATCTATCATACACCATGCATTTAAACGCACGAGAAAAATGGTGTTATGGAAAACCGGTTTTTCACATACAACCCTGTCGTCCGCATATCTTTCATTTCAATCTATCTGCAGCAGACGTCAGCAAAAATTGTCAGACTAATTGAAAGTCCGTTTCAACTCAGAACTTTTTTTATATATTTTAAATATGAATATGTGTTGATTGTAGCTATCGCTTTGCATTAGAATGCGTGATCCGACACTTTGTGGGTTCTTTCAGTAGTTTAGTTGTTGAGTAATATCATGCTACATCTCAATAAGAACTGATAACTTGCTAAAATTTTCAAATAATTTCATTAAGTTAATCGAGAGGATTCAACTATCTAACAATGGTCGAAAACAGTAATTGTTCATTTTATCAGAAAAAAATCCTAGGTTTTATGATGAACATATGAGATTTATCAGAATTAGGCTCAATTCGATTCTTTCTGTCTTATTGGCATTTTACTGCTAAAAGCTTTTCAAATTTAGATTGTTAACTACCAACATTTCTAAATTATAGTACTGTCAGTTGATTTATCAGTGCTTATGGTTGCTTTTAAATTGTTCTTGATTCGATACATTTTTTCTTGCCTCACCCTCATTGTCACTTAGTCTCAGGCTTTAGGAAATGGTCACCTTTGTCCAACTAGTTGTCAAAATACGAGAAATCTTCCAAGAAAAGCTGATTGACATTGATGAAGTTATGAAAACTATGGCTTCTTACAAAAGTAAAGTTGCCGAATGGAGACGGTTTGCAATTTTTGACATGAACAAGTTAGTTTTGCATCCAATAAAAAAAAATTCCATTTTCAAGGTACACTCGCAATCTTGTTGATATTGGGAATGGTAAATACAACTTGATGATCTTATGCTGGGGTCCTGGCATGGCTAGCAGGTTTTAATCATGATCAAAGCCGTCAATACTCAATTTTCAGTGTTCACGATCACACTGATGCTCATTGTTTTGTTAAAATTTTGGATGGAGCCCTTACTGAAACGAAATATAACTGGCCACGAAAAAGACAGCAACCACTTGATATTCACGAACAAAACACGCACGACGTAAATGCCGTTTCCTACATGAATGGTAAGCTTTTCCTTTTCTACCAGGTATACCACAGCACTCTATGCAATCGCTCTAACCGCATGGCAAAAGCCAGCTTGTAGACGGAAAGCAAAGCCACAGTGGAGCTTCGGAGCACGTTTGAATATTTTCTCCTTTCGCATCTGTGGTTTTGCAATACAAATTGTTTTCTAACAAATCCATATTTGGCCATGTAACATGTCTAATTTTTACTGACTTGGGTACCCTCTAAATCATTGTTTGTCTGTCAAGCGGTGCCCTTGAGTCCGTGGTCGCAGCAGAGTGCGCTCTGGGCCACACAAAACAAGGAATTTATAAGTTCACAGTTTTCATCTTCACTTAGCTCGTTTTTGACAATTTTTCTCAATAGTCTTGAATGTTTTTACAAAAGAGTTTACAAAAAAATAATCAAAAATTAGCTAGATAAGGACAAAAACGGTAGACTTTCAAATTTTGTGTTTTGTGTGGCCTGGGGCGCAAGGCGCCACGCCCACAACCTCAAGGGCACCAATTAAAAAAAAATTGTGTTATTTTTCAGATGAGCTAGGTCTTCATAGAATGGAGAACCAAAGTCATTCAAATGGAGCTGTTTCTTTGCATTTATATATACCTCCGTATAATACATGTAATGCTTTTGATGAGGTTTGGTTAATCAGTCTCTTTTCAACTACTCATAGAAACAAGAGAAGGTGGATTCACCATGAAATCCGATGAAAATTATTTTTGGGAATTCTATGAAAACTATCCGTTAATAATTTGAAAGAACTCATTCGGAGTTCAATCATGTTCCTCGTGCTTAGGAGGTGACAGTCTCTCTACGAGGAGTTATTCCTATCCAAAACAAACTCATATTTATTTTTGACGTGGGTCATGATAATTAGGTTCTAGCAAGAGCTGAAGAAGATCATAAAAAATTAAGTATATGATTTTCTCAGCTGGAAAACACAAAGGAATCAAGCTCGTGCTTGTTTTAGAAGGAATGTCCTCCAGGTGCTCGGTCGGTTTTGGAACGGGACCAAGTGCGTTTGATCGACTCTTATGAGAATAGATTTATCCCAAAATATTAGGACAGTGACTTACTTCTAACCCGAGTTATGGTCGAAAACGTGTTTTTTTGAAAATTTTTTGATTTTCAACTTCAAAAAATCGTAAAAAATTGTAGAATGCATATTATTAGTTGGTTCAACAATTAAATTGTAGCTGATTTCTTTGTCTACAAACGCCTTCTGACCGTTTTTGTTGAAAATGTGCCCTGATTTTTTTATAGCAAAGTTAGTAACCATGGTCCGGACCCAAAAACAATTTTCTCAAAAACTGACCGTGAACTTTTGTTCTAACTAATGCCAAAAAATGCAGCAAACTTTGTTATGCATCTTCTCGTTAATATACCCCGGGGCAAATAAATATGAACTAGTCAAAAAAATCATTTTTCCTTTTAAAATTTTGCCTTTTTTGACCAAAACTTATCTGGAGCAGCCGATAATTTTTTTATTACACCAAATTGCTTGCAGAATGTAGCCAGATAACTGTTCTCGTGATTTCTTCCAGTTTCTAACTAACCCCAGTACAAAATTTTTGAGCTACGGACCGCCAAAAATGGAAGACATTCTTAGCCTTTTTTGCAATGTTCCTGGGTAGTAATCAAAAAGTGATGTACTACATTGTTGTAGCCCTAGGAACACTCTATATGATAACGTTTTAGTTTGTAACTTTTGCTCAAATACTTCTTGAGAAACTTGCATTTTTCGAAATTTCCCTGTTCTAACATCTGACCCAGTTTTTCCACGTACCCCTATACGTTCAAAAAAAGTTGAAAAACGAAACGTCTCGAAAACTTCAGATATGCACTTTTCACTTATTTTGTGCATAAAGACAACAAAAAAACATGATTTGGAAGTTTTCGAGACGTTTCGTTTTTCAACTTTTTTTGAACGTATAGGGGTGCGTGGAAAAACTGGGTCAGATGCTAGAACAGGGAAATTTCGAAAAATCCAAGTTTCTCAAGAACTATTTGAGCGAAAGTTACAAACTAAAGTGTAATCATATAGAGTGTTTCTAGCTCTACAACAATGTAGTACATTACTTTTTGATTACTACCCAGGAACATTGCCAAAAAAGGCTAAGAATGTCTTCCATTTTTGGCGGTCCGTAGCTCAAAAATTTTGTACTGGGGTTAGTTAGAAACTGGAAGAAATCACGAGAACAGTTATCTGGCTACATTCTGCAAGCAATTTGGTGTAATAAAAAAATTATCGGCTGCTCCAGATAAGTTTTGGTCAAAAAAGGCAAAATTTTAAAAGGAAAAATGATTTTTTTGACTAGTTCATATTTATTTGCCCCGGGGTATGTCAACGAGAAAAATGCATAACAAAGTTTGCTACATTTTTTGGCATTAGTTAGAACAAAAGTTCACGGTCAGTTTTTGAGAAAATTTTTTTGGGTCCGGACCATGGTTACTAACTTTGCTATAAAAAAATCAGGGCACATTTTCAACAAAAACGGTCAGAAGGCGTTTGTAGACAAAGAAATCAGCTACAATTTAATTGTTGAACCAACTAATAATATGCATTCTACAATTTTTTACGATTTTTTGAAGTTGAAAATCAAAAAATTTTCAAAAAAACACGTTTTCGACCATAACTCGGGTTAGAAGTAAGTCACTGTCCTAATATTTTGGGATAAATCTTTTCTCATAAGGGTCAATCAAACGCACTTGGTCCCGTTCCAAAACCGACCGAGCACCTGGAGGACATTCCTTCTTAGTGATCAATCTACAACATCTAAAACTGGCAGTCGGAACAATAACCAAATACAAATTTCAGAGAACAGGAAAGAAAACGAAATGTGCGGTAACATTTTATTCAAAATATGGGAAAAAAATTGACTACCGTGGAGTTAACGGAATGTAACCTTTTGAATATGACTGATGTTTGATTACTTAGTCAATACATAAGTGTAAGGTGTACGATTTTGAATAAATATATTGGGTATTTGTTAGTTTGATGTTTTTTTTCAGCAAATGTGCATCAATATCCGATCTGAACAGGAAAAATGTATAGAAAAAAATCGGATGTTCAACACAACGTTAAGATACGTTTCTTGATAAACCCGGATGTGCCCTGGCAGTAGCATCGAAAGATTTTTTCTCCGATCTGGCTGATTTTTAGCACAAAAATGTACTTACTAGACGAGGTCTTTTGAAAAATTTTACTGTCCCTACCAGATTTGGGATCAACGAAACTACTTTTTGAGTGAACCAATTTAAAAAACTCAAAATTTGAGATTTCGTTCTGAAACTTTGCATTATATATAAGTTTCGGGGTTCGAAAGTATTTAGCGACCATGAAAACATCTGGAAGTCACATTTCTGATGGTAGCCGTTTTCTTTTTCATTTTTTCTCACTAGGCAAGTCTTACCTGTTTACAGGATAACAGTTATTCAGCATCAAAGTTAAATCACAGGAAGCCGTTTCCTTCCACGTTTCTATCAAAGAAACTATTGCCGCAGATGATATGAAACATGTACCAATATCAATTGTTTCTATCTGAGAACCAGCCAGAGCTCTGTTAAAAAAAATTTAAATTGAGTTTTCCAGGATGGAGTTTTCACTTTTCTAGTTCGAAAATTGATAAATCTGTAACTCCATAATTTGAGTGTTTATTACTATTCCATAATCTTAGTGATATCAGACCTGAGAAATAGAAAATTTGAAAACAATTCTGAGAACAATTCTGAGAACTAACGTTTGATTATAGGTGACAGTAAACAATCTGTGAATAAGTGAGCAGGTAAACACTCTTCCAATCCAAAATCTGTGATAGTATCGCGGTTTTTTGTCAAGAAGTTCTCGAGCTGAAACTTTTTGATAAAATTGATTAACACAACTAATTTCTCACTAAATTAACACTCTCGTTTGAAAACTTGCTCCATATGAAATACACTTGTTGTGGTTTGAGATCAAGCATCAAGAGCAATCTCATCACAGGTCCAGATTCAACAGGAATTAGTCCTCTTATGAAAACTGATTGTGCTGCCCGATGAAGCAAACATTTTCTCAGTGTCTGAAATTATTATCATTATCTACAGCACTCCCTAAATACCATATAGTACAAGGCTGCACAAAAATGAAAAATTAGAGCGTTTTTGCGACAATTATGTCAACTGTCTGCGATTTTGCCTAATTAAAACTTGGTTCAAATAAGTGTGATTACTACATTTTTTTATTTCTTGGATAGAGAATTGTTGAGGTAACCTGTTTTCTGTTGAATTGCATTCACGGGAATGCGATGAGACGACTGTCAAGAAAATAATAACAGTCACCTGCAGAGATGGCAATGGATATCGTATAGGGTCTTTTTTTTCATCTATCGGATATATAACAACTTCTCCTTCGTCGAACAGGATTCGAATCTGAAAATTCTTACTTTGAGACGTGAAGGAAATAAAATCAGTAGCATCAGAAGAGGTACGGCGAGAGCCGTCGCGAACATTCTGATTAGCACTGGTTCAGAACTGAAATGAATTTTTGAACCGTCCGACAAACTAGGTCAGGAGGGAGGAATTGGGACGCTCAGGGCGATTTCTCAGCGTTTTTTTTTCCAATTTTCAGGATTCTCCGAGTTGGGGGAGGTCACATCTATTTATCTGAAAACTTTTTGGTTTTTTTTTCTATTCCTCGCATTTTCTGGCCAAATCGCGAAATATCATCATGTAAAACATTGTCCACCTTAATCTTTGAGGATCGTGTGGTACCAAAGTTTATGGTTTAGATAAATATTGTGTAAATTTTATCACGAATGGAACACAACTGGGTAGTTCCAGAACTTTTTTTTTTAAACAAAGAGTTGTTCCAATCTCAGATATTTTTCAAATGTCAAGAATTTCTCATTCGACTCACTTGGTCAGTTTGCTTCTGTTCCAATTTGAATGAATTTCGTGTGATGTAGGTATTCCATCTTTTACATACACGTTTGCAGTTCAGCAAACTTTTCAAGTCCATATTTTTGAAGAGATTTAGCAAAATTTGATCGTGGAAACTCTGAAGGAGCATAGTTTTTTTCAGGAATATATATTTATAACAACCTCGGCAGGATGGATAGACTTTGTTCTTTCGTCTACTTTGTAGTTGATTGTTTTTCTAAAGATGAGCGCTAGTGGGAAAAAATATGTTATAAAAATCAACAGAAATTCCAATATTTTCTCGAAAGTTTGGAGACATTCCCACCTGAAAATCATTTGTTTTCTCAGCCAATTGTTTTCTCACTTTTTTTTTGTACTGTTTTCAGGACTGTCTTCTTTTTCCAGATCGAGTATCGAAAGACGACCGCTACCGTATGTCTGAAAATAATTTTAATTATGTCGATGCTTTCAAAATGTGGGAAAAATGAAGGTTACTCGAACCAGCCTGATAGAAGCCCTTCTCACAAATTTAAAAATGCATTTTTTTTTAGAAAAAGACTACAGGGCGGAAGATATTTTCTCTTTTTTATTAGATTCCAGTTCCCACATTATAGTATGCAAAATGAAAAAAAAAACTTTTTTATTTTTTGGCGGAAAACTCACCAATTTCAAGGTATTTGAATACAAAACGGTAAGTTTCTTTAAAAAAATATCAATACTATCTTAAAATACCTCGATGTTTGACAACCTAAACTTCATCACTATCTATTCTTTATCACCACACCAATTAAGTTGAAACATACTTTTAGATTTGTACCAAATAGACGTTTTTGTTTACCATTAGCTGCTACAGTGACGCTTATCATGCCTGTAAATTTTAGTATTTTGGTTATGATTGTTTTTTATTTGAAAAATGAAGACAAAGAAGACTGAACACAAGAATTTCAAAAATTGAAAAATCGGAATAAGCTCTGTTGCTGCAAAGGCTGAACTCTTTTAGAGACGAAGAGAAGCAGAGAAACAACGTTTGCGGATACAAATAAAATTTTTCTCTGAAGAATTTGCCAATAACAAAAATGTATGATTCGAAGAGATGTGTTCCAAACAAAAAATACAAGAATAGAAACGTTTACAAAAAAAATTTAAAAAATTTGACCAACTGTAAGCAGGCCTGGGCTTCTGTTTATCTGTCAATCGGTGCCATCGAGTCCGTGGTGTCAGCGACGGCCTTCATCCTTAGCCTCACAAAACAAGAAGTTTCAGCGTTCACTGTTTTTGCCCTTACTTTGCTCCTTTTCGACCCTTTTTTCTTAAACTTTTTCGTAAAAAAAATTGAAAACACAATCATCATCTTACTTATACTAATTGTCAAATTCTGTGTGTTTGTCTGTTTGTCTGTCTGTCTGTCTGTATGTCCGCCGTAGGATCTTTGAGATGGCTGGACCATTTTGCTGCAGATTTTGTGGAAAGGTCTGGCATGTCCGCCTGATGATGCACGACAAATTTTTGTATTGAAAAATTTGGGTTGGAGCCCTCGGGAGCCGAAATTGTAATTTTTAGAGGCTATTTTCACTATTCATTTTTAAAAAACGAAGGTCGGGCACGTCTAATTTTTAAATTTCTTATTTTTGAACGTGAAAGAACTGAAATTAGTAGCAAGGCTCAATCCAGAAGGGGAGGGACGGCGGAACGCCTGCCCCAACCTTCTGGTCTTTACTACTATTAAACGACAAATTCTGCGTGTTTGTCTGTCTGTCTGTATGTATGTCCGCCGTAGGATCTTTGAGATGGTTGGACCGTTTTGTTTCAGATTTTATGGGAAGGTCTGGAATAATGCAAGACCAATTTTCAAAAAAAAAATTAGTTTGGCGCCCTCGGGAGCCGAAAATCTGTTTTTGCGACATTTTTGCATCCTTATTTCTCAAATCGCGAAGACTAGCACGCCTAATTTTACAATTTTTTTTTTATTTTTGGACGTGAAAGAAATGAATACAGTAGAGCACCAGAAGGGAGAGACGGCTCAAGCCGGCGCAGCCCGGCTGGTTCTTATTAGATGTGATTCACGTTCGGTCTCTTTGTTTGTTTGTGTATGCATACAGTGCGTTCCAAAATTATAGGACCCCCCTGGATTTTGATGGTACCGGATTTTGTAAGAAAGTTAAGGAAAATCTATGAATGCCATTTTTCATTTTTGAGTGATTAGAAGAGATATCTTTAGGATATTTCTGTGTCATATACATGAAAATGACTAGAGAAAAAAATTAAACCGGTTTAGAATCGGAAAAACCACAAAAATTTTAATATTTCACGGCCTGTAAAAGTCTACGCGCTTCCACTGAAATTTTCTCCGCTGATTTTCGGCGCTAACATTTTTGGAATTCGACAAAATGCTGCAAGTGCGCTCCACCGAACTATCGGCTTGGAGGATTTTGTGACTGAAATTCGGAAAATGAAGAAATTTTGCTAGTTTTCAGTGGTTTTCGCTGAAAATTATGACAGAATTTGATGAAAAATGAACAGAGCATGCCTCAAAGCATCGGAGGGAAGTGAAAAAACCACAATTTCCAGGTATTTATTGCGAAAAAGCGACATTTCGTGCAACCCGGCGATTCGCTCGATTTTTCCATTTTTCGCTGGTTTGAGTTATAAAATACTGCGGAAAACACTGTTTTCTTTTATTTTCTGTCTTTTTGACACGATATCGTGAGGAAAGCAACATATTTTCCAAGATTTTCACAGTATGAGAGATTTTTCGGGTTACGGTAACACTCGCACGAGTCTGTGTCACCGCCGCGGCATTTCACGTAGACTTTTACAGGCCGTGTATTTTCCGAAAAACCGGAGGTCCTATAGTTATGGAACAGCTGCAGGAGCTGGTTCTTTTTCTCCTGGAGCCCAGAGACCAGCAATTGCCATGAAAGTTGGTGTGTATAGGTTTCGCCCTGTATATATCTCAGTGTGTTCGTCCGTCTGTCCACGTTTTTCACCTACGTGACCCCGAGCGTGGTGACAAACTAAATATTCACTCCTGAAAAAATTGACGGACGCCGTAGGCGGTATACATATGACGGCGTAGCCCGCCTAAGTCAAAAACCACCTAGGTAGTTTTAAAAAAACCGAATCTGGATGCCGGCAAAGCCCCGCAGACAAGCTTATTGTCCAAATGTTTCTACAAAAAAATTTGAGAAACAAAAATTGAAAATGAGCAAAATTAATGTAGAAACGGTGAACCGCTAGAACTTCTTGTTTTGTGAGGCTACCTTGCCGACCTGGGAGGCTGCCGCCGCCACGGACTGCAGAAAAATGCCGTTACTGCAAATACAGGGTGGCCCAAAAGTATAGGTGCACAACAAAACGTGTCTTCTTAGCAGAAAATATAATGTAGAGCGTAATTTTGCAGACATAAAAAATGGGACATTGTGTTCTTCTAATCTGCAAAGTTTCATCAAAAATTGTTCCGTTTTTATGGAGTTCAGGCATTTGAAAAAAACAACATTTTAAAAGTGGTGTACATACACCTCAGCGCCATATTTTTGAAATGTGAACGCTCTTAAGATATCTCAAAAAAAATTACGTTGGCAGTTTTAATTACAGGTGAATTGATGTTTAAGAAATACCTAATTCCTAGCCGGATGCCGTTTTGCAGGCCATGTGCGTGGCATCTCTTCAAAGTTCTGACAGTATTTTTAAGGTAAGAATTTTCAGACCATACTATGTCCCGGGGATGATTTTTTTCAGATCCGAATACGTATTGAATTGTTTAATGTAGTCCTGAAGTTACAAGGGAATAGTGTAAGGGTGCCAAGCTATATTTGGCTGAAACTTGGCAGGGTGATAGTTCTTGGGTCAAATAGCCAGGATTGAGTAATGATTTCTACAGTTAGAACTCTTCACGCTTGTGCTATGTGCCAATCTTACGGAGATCCCCGTCCAATAAATCTTATTATGTTGGTTGTTGATAAATACTGTTCGTTCTGAGAGTCACTTCGTGCGGTGGAGGCGTGTTTATTGTTGTGCAAATGAACCGCGAATTGGTTCACTGCTATGAGAGAAGGATGGTCAATTGTTTGCTCCTCAGATCTGGTCACATTGTTTTACTCTTTGTAAAGAGGTCCACTTCTCCCCATAGCCTGTATGATCGTAACTTTGACTTGTTCAATTAACGTTTGAATTTTACTTCTTTTCACTCTAAAAGAAAGTATACACCCCTCCATAATGAATGATGTGTGCAACTTTTTGAAAAGTTAAGAATATTAGTATACTTCACCTGTATTTCATTTGGAAAAAAAACTCATGAATTTGACTGTATGATAGAAAAAACTCACATTCGCTGAAACGTTTCTTTTCGTTAGAAACGTTACGAAAATAAAAAGCTAACACCCAGAGTCCCCCCGGACTTGAAACACATTATCATCAACATCATCAAATTGCCTTTCTTATGCAATGAAAGGGTTGCTACACTTATTTTTGAGGATAGTCTCATTTTATAAAATTTCTAATTTTAAAAATTTTAAAGAACAGAAAACAAGCTGTTGCGTTTATTTTAAGAAAATAGTTAAGGTGTTTTCCAGTAAGGGCTGCATTTTTACAAAGTAATATTACCAGCTCACCAATAATTTTTGTTCTGGTTACAATAGAGATTTTTAAAAAATCAAGAATTCAAAACTTTAGAACAAAAACTAGTAAGAAAAAAGAGACCTTTGAATAAACCATTTAACTAAGATAGTTGTTCCGATTTTCAAAAATTTTGAACGGATTTGATAAATTAGTTTGAAAAGTACTTAATTTATCCGAATTTTTCTGATATCCGGCTAACAGACTTTTTTTTATAACCTAGTAATCTGTAAGAACACTGTAATGATGAAAAAATTCATGACTTCTAATGTTCTGAGCTTTACTTTCTCATCCACGTTTTCAAATTTTACTCTGGTTCTTAATAACGGTGTTTCACTCAAGTTTTCAACCAGTAAAAACATATTTGTGAAACCGAAAACTGTTTATTCAAGAAGAATTTTTTGAAAGGTCAGAATGAACATTACACTGAAAAACATTCAGGTTCCGGTTCCGGTCCCATTCGCTTGAAAACTTAGTCAAGTATGCAAAATCTATACAAAGCCAGCTAAAAATTGCAAGCTCACAGCACATTTTTTTCTAACTAAACTTTTACTGTTTACGTGCCTCCTAGCATTAGAGTTTTCACTCCATTCAAAAAATGTGTTTTCAGAAATTTGAGTAGTTTCATGCATTTTTATCATAGAAGCATTATTTGTTTTTTCTATTTATTAACTTCAACAGGTAAGTTTCTGTGTGATACTGATCTCTCTTTAAGTATATCAGCACATTGTTTTCAGAAGCAGCAGATATATTTTTGACAAAACCGTTTGAAAAACCTTACTTTGTGCACGAAAGTGAAAATGACACTGATCTAACTCTGCCTTGTGTAATTGAACCAGGCATTCTCAACAATAAAAGTTACGAAATTAGTTGGGCAAGATATAATAACGGTCAACTTCAGTCAGTTCCCCATAATAGACCATAAATAAGTTTTTTTTCAGAGTAATATCCAAAAATGATAAGCTTCTTGTCCGAAAGAACTCACGCTTTGTTTTAGACTACAATCCCAAATCAGGGAGATACAACTTGAAAGTTGTCTCGATCAAGAGGATTTTCATTGAAGGAACATATCATTGCAATGTTATTGCCACTGATGGATCGGATTTTCAAATTTCAGCAATAGCGAATGTAGTTGTATTAGGTTGGTTTTGGCTAAAAACTGGCAGTAAAACTGAAAACAAATCCAACACCAAAGCAAAAACTAAGTCGACTCAATAATAATTAGTGAACAAGTCTTTGACTGGTGCCGTCACAGGTGGGCCGCCTACAGCGTCCGTATCAAGTTCACTTCCCAAACTGTACCGTGAATCTTCTTGAGAAATGCGGACGGACAGACAAACAAACAAACACACAAACAAACAAGCACACAAACAAACAGACAGACAGCTACCACGTGAATTTTATATAATTAAGTTAACAAAAGTCATAATTTGCGTCAAAGTGTTGTGCTACATAGTATCGAAACATTCGAGTTTATTATTTGTTTGTTTTCCAGTTTTGAGAAACTGTTCACTCAGACCCTGGGAAATTCGGGCAGCAGGCTCGGCACATTGTTTTGGCAATGAAAATTATCTCTAAGCGAACATTTTTTTGTTGGAATTTCATACCAAGTTCTACATACAACAAAGCAAAAATTTATAGTATTTTTTTAACATCAACCACTGAACCGTATTTGATAGTATTTCTCAATTGCCAATTTGCAGTTCCTCCCGGTGATCCAATGATTATCTCAGCTCTTCCCAAAAGTGTCATTGAAGGTGATGTAGTTGCAATAAAATGTATTTCTGTTGGCGGCAGTCCACAGCCTTCATTTACGTTGGTTAACTTTAACTTTCTCTCAAAACCACAGAATTTTTAGATGGTCACTTCCAAACGGTACTATGGCCGATGTTTCTTCATACACAACGCAGTTCAAAGAAGGCTCAACTGAAAGTTTGCTACAGTAAGTAATACAACTTTATTTTTGCTAAAATTTTTTTAGTTTTCGTGTTACTGCGAGCGACAATGGTAATAGCATCGTATGCAGTTTGAAAAATGAAGCAATGGAAGAAAATGAAATTAAAAGTGTGAAAAGTCCTGAACTTAACGTTTTTTTCAAACCAGTTGTTTCTATAATGCCTGCGGAAAACTTCACACATTTATCGGTCGAAGAAAGTTCCTTTGTGAATTTGACTTGTGAAGCTTTGTCTAACCCTCCGCCTCATAGTTTTGAATGGTACAATTTTTTGTTTTCGATTTAACGTTGTTTTAAGGAAGCATGTTCAATCGGGTGAACGTTATCAAGGTAGAAAATGGCCTCTTATTATCAACGCTTCAATGACTGGAGATTTTCAATGTATATCGACAAACAATCTTGGTGAAGGACGAGCTGAATTGAGAGTTCTAGTGCAGTATGCTCCTATTATATATTTGCCGGTCAGTGTCTAATTTTCCGAAATTTGAGCATTATTTGTGATATGCAGACAATAATTAACCCTGATGAGTTAGATGAAATTGACATCGAATGTCAAACTGATGCTTTTCCTGAAGTAACGGACGTTCACTGGGTTGGGCCGAATTTTTTCAAAACAAATAGCTCTCATCTAGTCATCAAACGCGTTTCGAAGTTGGTGATTCTATTTTTACTAGTTTGTGAACTCGCAACTTTCAGAGAAGACTCAGGGCAATATACTTGCGTGGCTACGAATTTTCTGACAGTGTATGGTCAGACTGGTTCACAGCAACGAATCAAAACAGCGACCACGACGATTAATGTCCGAAGAAAACCTGGAATAGCTCACATAGTAAGTACACAAAAACGGTTTCAAGTTGGAGAAACGATTGTACTGGAATGTTCGTCAGAAGACAAAGGAAATCCAGCTGCTTCATACAAGGCATAAGAATCCAGAAAAAACTGATTGACATAACTTTTTTAGTGGTCTACTCCATTTTTCCATGAGGTTCTTGAGACAAAAGCAAAACACACTGGCAAAATCATAGAAATCAGGAACGCGCAGCTTTCAGACAATGGACTTTATTCTTGCAGAGGGTTTAACACTCTTGGTGAAGGACTTGCTTCTTTTGTCAATATTACAGTGAGTCTTCAAACAACTCGAACATTTCAAATAGAAATTCAAACAGATGTATTGTATAAAATTATTAGTTTTCTATTGATTATTGAACTATCAATTAATTGGTTTCTAATTAAGGTAGTTCAAAAAGCTGTAATAAGCAGTCCGTTGACAACCGAACGCATATTTGCAACTGGAGACGAAAATAAAACGCTTGAATGTGAAGCGGAAGGATATCCTGCTCCTGTTTTTCACTGGCTAAAGAATGGTGTGCTGTTTGATAAGAATATAACGAATATCATTCAAAAGTCAAAATGCAATCCCGAAGAATTTTGTACTCAAAAAGTAGTCAGTATTCTTTTTCTCCCAGGACCACTGACCTGGTCAGACAAAGGAAATTTCACATGTATTGCCGACAGTGGAGCTTCCGGTGTTAGTAAGCCCGAAAATTCTTGGACAATTGTTCGCGTTCTTCACAAACCAGTTATTTTCAAAAAAATATTCAATGGAAAGTCTCGAGCAGCAGCAGAAATCGGTTTTCGAGCTGTTCTTTCTTGTAACGTTTCTGCTCGACCAGAGCCTGTTTTCCAGTGGCTTCATGAAGGAAAGAGAATTGAGGATGACCACAAGCATTCTTTCCAAACGTTTACATCCGAGCACACCCCAGATCAATATGAACAAAATCTACATATTGAAAACGTACAAGAAGAAGATTATGGGGAATACATATGTCGCGTGACAAACGGAAATGGAGTTGATAACAATATTATAGAACTGAAAAAAACTAGCATGCCTGGTACTCCTTCCCTTTTACGGAAAATAGCTGCCACATCGAGTTCAATACTACTTCACTGGGTTCCACAATTTGACGGGGGCTACCAGCAAACATTCGTAGTTGAAGCAAGAAAATGGAATCCATTTACTAGCACTGTAGATGGTCAAGTTCCGATTGTTCTAAAAGTTGAGGACGTTGAATACCACATTGTGAATGAGGTTTGAAACACATTCTTTTCAAAAACATTCCGTTCCGAAGGCTGGTGGAATTTCAACAACTAACGCATTTTCTAATATCACTGGCTTGGAACCACTATCTTTATATAGCATCCGTCTTAAATCAGAAAATGAAAAAGGATTATCAAATTTTACAAACTTCCTCATTGCATCGACAGACGATGTGAAAGAAGACAAAACTATGATGCCGCCAAGTCAATTGATATACGATTTCGATAGTAAGAAAATTCGAATTGAGGTTGGTACTTGTCCAAGTGCGAACTGTGAAAGTTGTTTTGTTGATTTCAGCCCACAATACCAGTTGATGCCTGCGTGTTGCTGTATGTTCTTTCCGATAAAACATGGCGAGCAACAAAATGTTATGCGTCAAGCAGTTTATTTTTGGAAATAAATATACCAAATACGTATAAGGCGAGATTTTGCAATGCAAAAAATGAACTGCGTTGTTCACCACTGTCAGAACAAATTTGTAAGTTCTAAGATGAGTTCCGTTTAATTTTCGAAGTACTGGGGACCAAAAGTGAAAAGTGTTGGTCAGAATCGAACTTTGTTGGTATTAGTATGACCCATAGAGAGTGCCCTTTGGTGCTACTGATTTCATTCTCTTTTTTTGAAAAAAAGAAACGTTCTAATGTAAAGGAGGTTGAATCACTGAAAGCAAAAAAAAGAAAATCACTGGCTCAAAGATCTCATCTGATTTTGCTGAAAAACAGGTTTCGTGACAAGAGGCGTCGAATGGAAACTTTTTTGGTGAAGATGATGATAGGAGGGACAGAGGAAATGCTCCAGAAGGCTTAATTCCGATTTAATTGTTTTAAAAATACGCGCATTGTCCGGCAGCTACATATATGGAAAACTTCTCTACATGCAGATTTTTCAGTCAGCGTACAAATGTTTCAGTTTATTGTTCACTTTAATTGGTCCAACCCGTAAGGGATCAAACTGCAATTCTGATTCGAACGAACTTTGCTCCGCTAAGAATAAAACCCAACATGTAGAAAAAATACTTCTCAAACAATTCTTTAATCAGGCAGCATTGGATAAACTTATATTTTGCAGCTATTGGCTCATTGAAAGTATGGAAAACCAGCTTGCTGCTTCCTTTGACATTTTTCATAATAATAGGAACATCTGTTTCTGTATTTATTTTTCTGTGTTGTAAAACGCGATCTGCAGAAAAAATTTCAAAATCTGGGTATGTTTTTGTAATGTTTGAAGAAAAAACCTAGTTTCAGACCAGTTACTCCTTCCTCTATACCAGTCCCCGAAGAATCAAAAAAACAAATCCCGTGCATTAAATCTGTCGAATCATTTATTTCATTCAATTCTAACAAAAAAAAAAGGTTTTCCCGAGTAATTTGCTAAAATTTTTTACAAAACCTATTTCAGCTGTTTTAGTGAATTTCAAAAAACGTGTGATATGAATAACACGACAGATCTTCCGTTCACTCAAAGCCAAATCGACACAAAAAGTAGAGAAGGATCTCAAAAAAAAAACAGTCAAACAGAATTATTTTCCAGGTGAACTAATTTTGGAACAATCGAAAGAACACAGTCCACGAAAAGCTCAACATTCCGATGAATTAGAAGAAAGGACATCAGATCGAGTGGTTCGAGAAATAATTGTTTGATCCACAAACTTGAATAGAAACTTAAACTGTTTTGTTGTTATGAAAGTTATTGTTGCTACCAGCCTATCTGCCCGGCATCCAGTCAGGCTTTGAGCCGGCCCAGGTGTTTTTTGACTGGTGCAGGCTACGCCCTTACAGGTAGGCCGCCTACAAGGTTCGGGCCGGCGTTCCGCCGTCCCTTCCCTTCTGGATTGAGCCGGGCTACTAACTTCATTTCTTTCACGTCTGAAAAGAAAAAATTTGAAAGTTTGACGTGTCCGATCTCCAATTTTAGAAATGAAGAAGCTAAAACGCCCTTGAAAAGCAGATTTCCGGCTCCCGAGGGCGCCAAACTAAACTTTTCTGTTAGAAAATTGGTCGTGCATCACAGGCGGGAATTCTAGACCTTCCTACCAAATTTGAAGCAAAACGGTCCAGCCATCTCCAACAAGGAAGGTACCCGATATGTCACCCGGCTCATGTGGCGGGATGTGGTGCAAAAGGTGGCCCACTGAGAGGTCATATGAGAAATTTCAAGTATTTTTTGGAGACAGATTTCAAAGTAAAATGGGATTGTGTAGAGGGATATCAGAGCTACAAAACAACAGTATTGTCGGGCGCCAACTTGAACCAAGTGCGCTCCATTGAGAAAGCTCCACTGAGCAAGAGAAAAAACTCAAAACGACCGTTTTTCGCGGGGGACTAGGCATTTTGGCCGAGTTTTTCCCTAGGCCACGAGCAAATATTTGAAATTTGTCATCATTTTCCGCCGGACTGCATCTACTCTAACAGGTTGAAAAACGATCATAAAAATGTACCAACTTTGGCAACTCGTAGCTCAAAAATTTTGTGCTGGGCTATTTCGGTAATTGTCAGAAACTGATGAATGAGATATCAAAGAACATTTTTGTAAACTTTCAGCTATTATAGGGGGTCCAGGGAACCATATGCGCTCCATTGGGACGCCGGCGCGGACTAGGATTTAAAAAAAAGGCGATTTTCTCGGCCGCCGGCCGCGACAAAACCTAGTTCTTCAGGGTGTCTCAATGGAGCGCATATGGTTCCCTGGACCCCCTACAATATCAGTTGCGATTCTGCGTGCTTCTGTGATAGATTTAGTAGAAAGTGTCAGATTTTCAAAATCTAAAATGATTTTTTCGACCGGTTCATATTCAATCCCCCGGGGTATTCCTCTTTGAAATATACCTGAAGAAGAATGCTGGAGAAAATAGGTTGAAAAATAGGTTGATTGTGTGAAAATAGGTCATTTTGCTAGAAAATTTGAATTTTCCTCCATTTCCGCCAAACTCCGCCTCCCAGCCGCGTGTGCAGCGGAGCACGTTTGCTACTTTCCGCGGGAAAAAAAAGTTCGTGCGGGGTGTGTCAACAAGAAAATTGCATAAAAACGTGCGCTGCATTTTTTGGCACTAGTTAGAACAAAAAAAACGGTCAGTTCAGTTATCGAAAAAAATTTTTTGGGTCCGGACTATGGTTACTAACTTGGCTATAAAAAAGTTATGTCACATTTTCACAAAAACGGTTAAAAGTCATTTGTAGACAAAGGAATAAACTACAATTCGGTTGTTCAACCAGCTAAAATATTGCGTTCTACAATTTCTTACAATTTTTAAAGTTGAAAATCAAAAAAATTTCAAAAAAACACTTTTTTGACCATAACTCGGAAGTAAGCAACTGTCCTAATATTTCGGGATAAATCTATTCTCATAAGGGTCGATCGAACGCACTTGGTCCCGTTCCAAAACCGACCGAGCACCTGGCAACCATTCCTTCTAAGTTAATCAACGATAAAGTCTCAAATTTGTCTCTCATTTCAATTTCAAAACTATATAAACGCTGAACTTATAGATTTATCTCAGCCGCTCCCGAATTAACCTTTGCTCAGTTTTTCTCACTCCGTCTAACATCTCTGAATACACGATTGCTTCACGCTCCGACTCTTTTCAACATTCTCCGCCTTAACACGTATAAATGTTTCTGTTTAAAAATTTTTCATTTCTGTTGAAATTTGAGTTTCCTACCTAGTTTGTACAAGTTAGTTACTTGGATTTTGTATTTGTTTTTTTATAATAATTTTTTGGAGTTTTTGTTTACTGAGTATGATATGCTGAATAGCGGTTAGTCGGCGTATCTCGCTGGAAAGTCAATTTTTCCCAATCGATAGAAACAGAAATTCATGGTGGTTGTCCATTTTTGAAACGTATACCAGATATCTACCAGTTACAAGGCAATTTTCTCACCCTGCCAAGTATCATCGAGGCAGAAAAGATTTTTACAAGTGTTGAGGAATCTTTGAAATTATTGAATAAATAACGTTTTTTTTCTTTTTTTTTTCAAAAAAAAAAATCAATTAATTCAGAATGGAGATTCAAAGCAAATGCTCGGTACCTAGAGATCTGCGTCCAATCCTCGAAGCATTGGCAAGAGAAGTATTACGATGTCAACCACAGGATGTGGCTGTTTTTGCACACTTATTTTTTGAAGAATACTTGAAACACAGAGAAGGTTCGTTAAATAGTTATTTTGTAATTGTGTTTTTGATATTAACTACTCAATTACTAAAGTTTAAGGACACCGAAATATTCTTACTGATCCTGCTGCTTATGAAGTCTTTCGAACTGATCTACAAAAAAAAGTTAGTTTGTTTGAGAAATATTGAATACACCATCGTGTGCAAAAAAAGTTTCAATGTGGAACAATAGTTTGACTTTTTTCCAAATAACGGGAACGTTTGAATGCTTTGGAGGAATTGTTCAGATTAGGCTGGGAAAACATCGATCGGGAATGTTTTTTCCAAGCCGATTTGCTTTTTTTCACAAAGTTTGGTAGAAAATTGAGATCTGTTTGAAAAAAGAGGGATCTAAGAAAAGAGAAGTCAAAAAAAATCTAAATAAAAAAGAGTGCAGTCTCGATTAGAAGGACACTTCTACTAGAAGGGCAGCTGAGCGGAGTGTTGAAAAGTAGAAGGACATGTCCTTAAATCAAAATAAATACGGCATATGTGAACAAAAATTCATTAAAACAATTGCGTTCTTACTCAGATTTCGGACAACGAACGCGCGGGAAGTCCACTTGATTCCGCTGCCATTAAAATTCAAGCACTTTACAAAGGACACTTGGTACGTTTCATAATCTTCTGGTATTCATCTAGAAACTGAATTACCAAAAACAATTTGTAACTGTAATTAACAGGTGCGTACACATCCTGAAAAATACGGAATGAGTGCAAAGACATCATCATCAGAGAATCTCACGATGTTCGACAACAAGAAAGATCAGAAGTGTGTTTGGTGACAAAAAACTTGACACGACATGAGAAATAAAATGGTATTCTGCGAAAACCGCACGAATTTAGAGCCAAACCTCAGTTAACCAGTCGGGCAGCTTTGGTTACCCGGGTCTCAAGAGATGAACCCAAAACCACTTGTTAGTGGTTTGTTTTTCTTAGTGTCTAAAAAATTCGGATGATACATATGTATGGTTTTTCAAAAAAAAAAACGTTAGGTCTGTAATTTCGCGTTTCACAAATTTCAAAATCGGTACATTGCTAAAACCAGAAATCCGAAAATGACTAAGTCGAGATTCGATTTGGGTCTCACTCGCTGTTTTTGTTTGCTACAACACATCATGAGCAGGAACGCCCCGAGAAAATTGTCCCTCGTTGTGCAGAAAGAAGCGAGTAATAAAGTGTGTTGGAAGATGTTACGACATCACTCTAACTGTGCGTTTCTGGAACTCTGCTGATAGATAAGAACAATTTGTAAAGGCAGTTCTTCTTCGCTTGTTTGAAAACCTATGTCCGCAAACTTGCATCCTAATCGGTGCACCATGGGCCTCAGGAGAAAATGTTTGAATCCGGAAAATTTTTTTCAGAATGCTCTGAAGGTTTTTGAGACATTTTCATAGTGTTGGTGATCAGGTTTCAATTAAAACCTTAAAAGTTCCATGCTCACAGCCACACTCACAAACTGTAGATCACGAACAATGCAACAGTTTGCTCAAGCTTAGGAGTCAAGAGCTTGTTGGCGTGGCTGTGAGCCCGGAATCGGCGAGGTATCAATTGAACATTAATCACTGTCACTGAACACATGTCTCAGAAACTTCCGGATCAGTCTTGAAAATTTTTCAACCAAAGTTACAGTCAAAACTCACATTGAGCATGAACTTGAAGATGAGCCCCCCCCCCGTTTTGGAGCCCCTGCGTGTCGTAATATTCTTGGACGCACTGTAGACAGAAAAATGCATAACAAAACCACTTTAACAAATGAGTGAAAATATTGAACAAGAACTATGAAAAAAATTTCAGACGTCATTCGGTAGGAGGCTATTCTATTGAGAATGAAACTCCTGAAGATCGTGCCGCTGTTAAAATACAGTCTGAAATTCGCGGATTTTTGACTCGTAAGCAATTCGAAAAAATGAAGAAAGAAGACACTGAAGCTGCAACAAAAATACAAGCTCATATCAGGTTTTTTTCAAAAAATAATTATGAAAAATTCTAAGAATATGATAATTAGCAAGTTAATGTTTCTGAAAATCGTTTTCTTAAAGTTCCAATTCTTGTGAATCACAGAAACTTTTCACAAATGGATTCTCTTTGAATTACAACAACTAGAAAAAAAATTCCAGAAGACAGGACTCCACATGAACTCAGTTTTACAGTGTTATCTGGGCTCTGGACCAAATTCTTTTGATGCCGATTCATAGAAAAACATGCGAAATTTAAACATAGTTGATTTCATCACGAATTTATAGTTTTTAATTGCAAGTATCTCAAATGTTCGCAAGTTTCGGGCACAAGCACCAACTTGGCAAACTTTCAATAAAACGCCATGTAATTTTTGCGAAATTTACCTTCTATAAGATTCAAGTCTTTTTTTCTATTGGATTGAACCGCCACTTGTCGACATTTTGGCGTTTGTAGTATGAAAGAGATTCAAAGATCGTATGGATTGATTCTTATTTTTTCTAAAAGTGCAAAATGAAAGTTGCAGAGGGTTTCTCACTCGCAAGCGACTAGACGGACACGGAGTGTCACCTTCAAGAAGTCATTCTTCGATACTGTCTGATAACTCTGATCATTGATAACGAAACGCATAAATTTGAAAATAAAACTTTTTCAATATCAAGAAAACGATTGTCTGTATTTTTCCAATCAGAAGGGCATGTCTCTTCTATTTTCAACCTCCCTTCTTTAATGCTCTTTTATTTGGGGTGCCCTTTCAATAGGGAAAATACGGTAATTTTGAATAACGCCATCATTATCATTCTTTTTATTTGAAATCCTTGAGGACTCTGTTTGTCTCTCTGTTTGTCTGTCTGTCTTTCCGCCGTCATTTCTGAAAAGGATTCACGTAACGTTTAAAAAACACGTGAATTCTAGAAATGCTTGATGAATTGCGGTGCAAGCCGGCGAAGCCAGGCTTGTTCTTATTATATAAAATTCACGTAGTGTCCGTTTATTTGTTTGTTCGTATCTTTGTGTGTCCGTCCGTTCACTTTTTTGACCTACTTAACGAAAAAACTAAAAATTTACGTCTAAAAGGGTGAACAAACGCCGTAGACGTCAATTTTATCACTGTCAGGTGTTCTTTTATCCTATCTTGAAAATAACCAACACATTGGTCCGACACCAACACAAACACCAAAACAATGGTCCCACACCGACACATGCACCGACACATTGGTCTTTTATTGGTGGTTAATGACCCAAAAGGGTCGTAAACTAGTAAATAACATAAACACAATGCAGACGCAGCGTCGGCAACTACGCGCTGGATACTACAGGGTCCTCAGGAATCGATCATCGATCATCCTATCAGTGTGAGGCTCAAAACTAAATTTCCCGAGTATTCACTATCCTATCAGTGTGCAGCTCAAAACTGAATTTTCCGAGTATCCCCTATCCTATCAGTGTGGGGCTCACCCGTCCGTGATTGGACGTAAAAAAAACCGGCCCTTTTTACGTGCTCCGCCTTTCCGTGGCAAAAGGGATCAACCGTTTTTTCCTTCATTAGAAAAAACGGGCCAATAAGCACAGCTGATAAAATTAGAAATACTCTGGTTTCTTCTAGGCGGAAGTTCACTCGGTATCTTCAAATCGACCCGACCTTCAAGACCAGGAGCGTTTTATAAATAAGGAAAGAGACAAAAGAAGATTTGTGTGGCTGTCTGTTCGTTGACGGATTTCGAGAAGTTCTTGGCGGCGAAGTCAGGCTTGTATAATTGAATATATTCTGTGTGTTTTTTGTTTGTCTGTATGAATACAGCAGCGCTCATAAGTTAAGACTCCTTCATTCAAGAAGGAATAACTCGGCTCAAAATGATCCGTTTGAGCTAATTTCTTGACTGTACGTAGGTACAACCTTCATAAACACACTCTAGTTTTTGTGGAACAATTTATGAAAATTCAGATGAAAAAGGCCGCCGCATCTGTGACGAGGTCGGAAGTTCAAAAAATCATTTTTGTTGTCAGATTTTTTCAGAAGGTCTAACTAGTGTCGAAATGTGCTCTAGGGACTATATAAACACTTCCCAAAGTTCGGGGCTTCAAACTTTCGTTTTCGAATTTTATGATTATTTGAAAATTTTTCCTTTTCTCACTTTCTAGTGCAAGTGGTAGTGGAGAATTGAAAACTCGAAAAATGAAACTTTGAAATTTGGAAAATTTCTGTATCATTTTTGTGCTTAACTGATGCACATTTCCAAGAATTTTTGGATTGATCTGAGCACTCCGCGCCTCGTGGCACCGGTCCAAAGTTTCAGACCACTTTGACTCAAAAAATCATAAAAAATCGAAAACAAAAGTTTGAAGCCCCGAACTTTGGGAAGTGTTTATATAGTCCCTAGAGCACATTTTGACACTAGTTAGACCTTCTGAAAAAATCTGACAACAAAAATGATTTTTTGAACTTCCGACCTCGTCACAGATGCAGCGGCGTCACTCATCTGAATTTTCATGAATTGTTCCACAAAAACTAGAGTGTGTTTATGAAGGTTGTATCTACGTACAGTCAAAAAATTAGCTCAAACGGATCATTTTGAGCCGAGTTATGCCTTCCCAAATGGAGGAGTCTTAACTTATGAGCGCTACTGTATCTGTCGTAAGATATATAATTGGATCATTGCTCCAGATGTTGTGAAAAGGTCTGCGATTTCCTCCTGATGATGGACAACCAATTTTTAAAGTCAGAAACTTGATGTGGGGCACAATTCAAATTATTTTTTCACAGTAGAAAAGTTATTATTTGCTCCGATTCTTTAAAGTTTCAAACACGTTTCACAAATTTGCAAGGTTAGTTGAGTCAATATTTTCAGCAACGTTTATATTTTTTGTAAGTCTTATGCTAGAACAACTGCAGGTTTTTTTACAATTTTGTACATGACTAAAAACGGACTGTCAAATGATGTTGTAGCAATTGCACTGCCTCTCCCGTTTGTGAACTGTGCGCCGAAAATTGTAGACGCCGAGTCGCAGTCGGAGTATCGATATTCGACCTTAAATATTACTGAAAGTCAATTTGTGGTAAAATTTCGAGACAGTACTAACTCGGCTTACAAATCGTTCAAACAGAAACGACTATGTTTATAAGATAGACAAGAAAATCATGCACAAAATATTGTTTGAATCATTTGCAAAAGTCAATTTTTGACAAAGGTACAACTTTTTGAACGAAAAATGGTTCTTTTAATAAATTTTTTTCTACAAATTTTTAGTGAAATCAATGTTAGATCTCGAAAGAAAATACTACTGCTGAATTTTTCTTTGATCGGGTTACTACCCAAATGAAAATCCATTTGCCCCTAGTTCGTTTGAACCCGACAGTTTCAATTGGGATAAATTCCTACTAAGTGAGTACCAGAAGAATCGGGTTGGCATTCCGAATTTTCTCTCCTCAAGGATTAGACCGGGATAAAGAGAAAAGTGCTATTGGGACCTTTCTTCTTCGGTTGCTACTTACCATGTATCCTCGAACCTTCTATTCAAGGAAAAACAGTATTTTATTTTCAAATTAAAATACCTGATATGCATGCGGTTTTCGAGTATGAAGCTTAGAGACCACAAAAGTTCCGTCTTCCGAAGAAGTGAGAACATATGCACTTTCCGGAGCGACAGAAACACTGCTTACCGGACGTGAATGTGCATTGATCTGAAAATTTGGTTTTTTTATGAGGGTCGTAAAAATCTGGTTAGTGAAAGATGGATAACAAGTCGAATATATTGATAACATGTCAAATATACATACAGGGTGGCTCATAAGTATGGAGCCTTGTTTTTTTCTTGTTTTCCGCCCATATTTCTGACTGGCGGCTTGAAATTTTCGGAACAGGGGCATTTCTAGTCAGGTTTAGCTCTGTTACATATAAAAAAACAGTTTTGGTGTTACTTGGGAACGAATTTCTTTTGTTATGCTTCCTCGATAAAAAGCCCAAAAAGATGCTCTGCGCGGCACCCTCTTTTGTGTTTGGCTGAATAGCATGTGCACTAGAATTTTTCTCAGAATACGTTCAGTGAACAATATGGTACTTTGAAACACGCTCTTTTAGATAAAATTGAAGACAATGACCATAAAAAATTTTCCGGGTCCAGACAACCAATTGAAACATGACAGTCAAAAGTGACAAAATTTTCCAAAAAATCCTGATTTTTGTCATTTTTTTGAGAATTAACAAAAATAGGCCTCGAATAGGAAGAAAATGCTAGTCTTAGAATATGAAACAAGTTTCCAGTCGCTATCTGCTCGGAAAACACTTTTTTAAAGCAAATTTTGTCGAAAAATAGCCAAAATCAACTGAAAAGTGACACATTTTCAAAGATGGGCCCTGATGTCAAAAATGATTTCCTTGAAAATCTTGTTGATGAAAGTTGAAGAGCAAGTCTATGTGCCCTTTTTAAACAAAATAACTAACCCTGATAAGGTGTCTTTGAGCCGGAGCAGACAAAAAAAGAGTAGCCGCTCCGAGCCATTTTCAGAAATGTGCAAGATCTAGCGCAGAGCTCGGTATCAAGATTCAAATTTCACGAGTTGTGTGTTTTTATCATCTTTGAAACCTCTTTTATCAAAAAACCAGACCCTTTACAATTTCTGAGCCTCTAACCTTCAGAAACACGATGCCAAACAAGGCTCCATACTTATGAGCCACCCTGTATAAGTCAAATATAATATTATATATTAGGTTGGTAATTAAGTTTCTTTCTTTCGGCTCGTTCTCGATTATGAGTTAAGCTAAAAATCTGAAACTTTGCCAATAAATAAGATGTTCCATGAGACATTTACTGGCCAAATGGCAAAATTTAATGTTCAGTTTTGACCGAGTTAAACTTCAAAACGTAAACACCACTTTTTTGGTCTAAGGTCCTAAAAAATTTTCTAGGGCAGATAAAATTTTTTGGACTGTTGTAATGAAATACACTAAGCAACAGTACATCATAAAATTTTAGTTTGGAATTTCAGAAAACGTCTCCGATTTTTTGGAAATTTTTGGTGTGTCCGATGAACGGAATTTTATCTCGGTCAAAAATTGAAATTGGAAGGTGCAACTTGACTGAAAAATATGAAAAGGTTTTCCCTACATCTGTAAAATTTCAGATTTTTTTCTCAATTGTGGAGTGAGATATAGAAAATCGTGGAAAGAAACTTATTTACCAACCTAATATATATAATGATTTACAAGTAGGCAAACTTATCTCGCACATCAGATTCCCAGTAACAACAGAATAAAATAGGACAATTCCTTGCAATGTGCCTACGATTACTTGCTTACGTAGAACGTTGAGGGCATTTATACTATGCCTGAATTTTTGTTGTTTTTATTCATTTAGGTATATTTTTCTGCTTCCAAAAAACTCTACTTTGTGAAAATTTTAGAATTGACTCCTTTCATAGTTTTTTGCCATATTATTAATTCTCCTTGAGAATCTGCGCTCACTGTTATTTCATCGTATCGACAAGTGGATATATCAGTTATTGCACTCTTGTGTTCCTATAAAAAATTTTTGAACACGTTATGGCCGTTCAAGAGAGAGAGAGAAAATATGTTGTGCCAGACCTTTAAATTTTTACGAGCTGTGAAGTTTGAATCTCCATTGCACAATAAAACAATGATATCTCCAGTATGTGTTCCTGTAACAACAGTAACATACTGTATTAACCACGCGGAAATGCGCCGCCTCTGCTTCGAACACGCGGGGACTTTCTCTGCAGGTTTTCGAAATCGTGCAGGAGGCGCGAGATTTCTCATTGAGCCGTCCCAAGTTGAGACAGTGCAGTGAGACCCATAAAAATAACTTTTTCGGACTAGAATATTCGCCAGGATTTGTTTAGACCGCGTAGTCAGCTTTTTCACACTTCCGATACTCCTGTACAGTAATATTTGAAGGTAAATACCTACCAATAAGAATTGTGTTATCATTGCAGGAAACACCTCTACAGTAAGGACCAACATCACTCCCCAAGGTTTGTAAAGGATCTTTCAAAACAACACCAAGAGCAACACAATAAAGCGGCTTTTGATTAAGTTTTTTGACGTCGTAGATGAGAACGCTTCTTGTTGTACCAATAGTGACAATTGGGAAATTTCTGGCGTTCGGGTGAACCAAGCCAACCTTCGCAAAATAAAGATTCGTGAAAAACACTAACATGTAAGATGCACTTTCAAAAAAGCCCAAACGTACTTTGGCACTCGCGCCGGAGGTTTATTTTTTTCTGAATGATATTCTGCATAGACATGTACTCAGGTAGAGTTTATTCAAAACCATCATTAAAAAATTCGTAATTTGTACCCACCGGACTCGGAACAAACGAAACAATTTCTTGGGTCAGAAAAGGCCACAACGCACACCGGACACTTCCCGGGAAAACAGCTGTAACTCAAGAACCAAACAAGCGTTAAGAAAGTATTTTACAGAATATGACTCAGAAGGCAATGCTAAACGAATTTCCGGTTTGAATAATAAAAGCTGATAAAAAATGAAAGATTTCAGTTTTTGCTTTTCGCTTTTTTTTCAATGTGGTGGTCGACTTTGAAACGGAGAACTGGAATTGGTTTTTTTTTCTATGTGAATGGGCCCCAATACGTAAAGAATGGGAAACAAAAATAACCGCAGACAGAAGTCACACTTTCAATTGTTTTCATGGGCTCTAAACATTCTCGGGCATGCTTTTTGTACCATGAAATATAGTTCCAAATAGAAATTTGAAACTTCGAATATTTAGATTTGTTACTCGAAAAGTTGTTTTGTTGATTCAAAGTGCGGTAGGTACAAACTTTTAACTTTTCGGTGGTGGATTCTCAGACCCTGTCTTGGTACATGTCAATGCCAAATGTCATCCAGATCAGAGAAACTTACGGCATTAGTGCCAAGGAAAGTTTGGAATTTGAAGAGAATAAGTCTTTTAAGACGCATTTTGCAAATCAGTTGAAGAAAAAGAATTAAAACGCTGAATTCAAAATTAGGAATTTAGCAAGAATTCTGGTTGAACAAAATTTCATAATGAAAGAACTTAACTAACAGACAATTTCAAAAAAATCAAAATACCGTAGTGATATCAACAGTGCGTTCGTTGGAAACTGGTTCGTTGGAAGAAGTTGTAATTGTTTCCCAGACCACATCTGATTCTGTTTTATTGTCCCAGCTTCCAACATGAACCTACGGAAAAAAAAACATTGTCTGAAGTGATTTCTCACAAGTATGACGTAAGTAAGACGTGAGATAGACTCTCTGAGCTCCCACAACAACGTTATGTACAGGAGCAGACACTATTTTTGATCGCGCTGATATTTTGAATAAAAAGTTTTGGTACCAAAATGCGATTTGTCTGAATAATGTTTTCATTAAATGAACAATTTTTGAATTTTTGATCGAAGACACACAAACTGACTTCAGGTTCAAAAACTAGAAACAGAAAACCTTAAGAAAAACTCAAAAGACAATAATTAGCTGAATATTTAGTGTTCAGAAAAATACTCATCACCAATTGGCCATTTTCAGGTACTCATACCGACATGAGAAAAAATTATTTCAAAAAATTCCAAAAACTAACAAAAGTAAGACTTGTAAGACAAGTTTTCAGAAACGCAAACAACGTTGTTGAGATACTTCAGAGAGTCTATTTCAATTTCAAAATAAAAAATACAGTCACAATTTATTCCTCTATTTACGGATATCATTTATTCATTGTTTTAAACTTACGTTGTTCATTTGAATTATGGCTACATATGTAATATTTCTAGTATCAAGCCAGCAAACCGCAAGGTTAGAAGGCCATGGTGAAACCGTCCCAATTGGAAGAGGGACCTCTTTAACTTTTTCAAACATGTAACTTTATTGTGAGTTATATTTTCCAAAAAGTGGTATTGAAACTTATAAGGTTCCCATGGTAACCGATGTCACATCCCCGAACCTCGACAACATACTTACAAATATCAGATTTTTGATAACGGCTTCGCGACACGCATAATATTCGATTTCCTAATGTTTTCTCATAAAGACGGTGTAAACTAGCTTGGTCCTCCCATAAAAACAATTTTGATTGTCAGTGAGAGCACGGGAGTTTCAGTAATTCTCAAGTAACCAGACATGATAAGATTTCAACTTTGGTTTTGGAGATCATTGCGTCTTTCCAAAAGTTTTTCAGGTTGGAAAGGTTTTTCTATCAATCTTCTTTAATTATTCAGAAAACTGTTATGTCAGTATTTTTTCAACAGAGTGTAAAAAAATAATTGCAGTCAACGGTCAAATTGAACAGAAAGTCTTGTTTTGTTTTCTGAATAATAATCTTACTGTCATGTTTTTGGTTTTTCATGAATAAATATGTAATTCTGTTTTTAAAAGGCATTTTTGCGTTCTGAAAACCGGATGTGGGACACGTCTCACTTCTTCATGTCTCTTTCTGGTATTTGACAGACAAGAAATGTAATCAGTAGCAGCAGAAGATAGGGAAGGCAATGCTTACTAATACACGGGCCTCTCAATTAATTGCGAACATTATTTTGCATGTGAGGCACAAGTTCAGCGTCCAACATATTACTTATGTTACACAAGAAACTGGACGATTGAAAATTGAAAGATCGTAATTTAATACTTATTTTGAAAATTCGCTTCTGTTGAGCTTTGTATTCTAAAAATGGTTCATGTTTTGAGACTTTTTTTCACTTCGTTAAAACAGAATTCCCGAAAGCAGTTATTTAAATTTTTTTAATAACTAGCTAATTTGAATTTCCTTTTTTTTTCCTTTTTATTTTTTTTCAGATTAATATTTCGAAACTAGAAAACCAGTAAAATTACAAAATGTGACCTTGATTGAAACTGTGTCAAATTACATGTGCAGTTGTCCAACGTCAAATCCTATTTCTAATGGTAGGTTCTGACCTCCATTGGTCGTTTACATCGATGCGATAATGCCAAGGTCACTCTTTTCTTATTACTAGTCCCGAATAGGACATTCTGTGAAAAACGACCCACCCACATATTCTCCCATTAGACAGTCTACATTGGACTCACCTTAAGGTTGGAATTGTTATTTTGCCTAACATTTTTTAAAATCATTTTGATGTATTCCAAGAACTCCAATAAATGTTTTGCGGACGGGAAAATTGAACCAAACTTTGTATAAACTCTACGAATTCTCTACATTCCGACAAAAAATTTCCATCAAAAAACTTTTTGTCATTTTTTAACGTCTATTTTCAATTTATTCATTGTTCGAACATTTTTGAAACTTTCAGACTGTACTCAAACAATGAATAATACTAGAGTTGGTTCTTCAAACTCGAGTACAGGCTGGGAACGAATTTCCGACAACTCTCAGGTAAACTTTACAACGTTTTGCTCAAAAGTTACAACAATTTCATCATCGTCTGCAAAAATTTGATTAAGTTTTTCTATCTCGTTGATTGATTTTTCATTCTCCGCCCAGAATGAGAACGTTTAAAAGACGTTTCTATTCTTCCTGCCCACGTTTTATTTTACCAACGTAGGTTTTTGCTCTTGTGCAAGTTCTCCTGCTCTGCTAATTTTGACGATAGGCCATAAATGAAATACCGTACTCCGATAAAAGATCACTTTGACGAAGGTCATCTGCAGATGAACCTACCGAACAATAATCTTTCTCTTCATCTCGACCTTACTCTGACGCCGCATTGACACAGAAAAGAATGAGAAACATAGATAAGACATTCCAGAAAGAGATACGATACGCTCTCGTACCTTCTTTTATCTCCTTCGCACATCTTTGTCTTGTCCTCTTTCCTTCTCATTGTCTTCACTTATGTAGTCTAAGTACACTGGCAGTACCTGCATTTTTATCATTTCATTTTTTCGTAAAAACCTTGAAATTTTTTTATGAACCCTTAACACAATATATAGCTCAGGAGTGTTAGAGAACATCTACCTTTTCGCTTCTGTTTGCTTGTTTCCATTTCATAATTTCAGTCAAGTGAAAATATGGAGTCAACTCTATGGTGGCAAAAGCAGGACGACATCGTTATCTCGGGAGTTTCGGGCCGATTCCCCAGGTTATTGTTTGATTGTTGACGTTTTTCACAAAAGCTATTCAGGTGCGAAAACGTTAAAGAGTTTGGGGATCTCCTTCTTGCTGGAGAAGATTTAGTAACCGAAGACGATCTCCGCTGGCCTCCTGGTTTTTACGATCTTCCAAAACGACACGGAAAACTGAAAGACTTGAAGAAGTTTGATGCATCTTTTTTCTCAGTCACACCGAGGCAAGCCAATTGCATGGATCCACAAGTTCGCATTCTACTTGAAGCATCTTGGGAAGCTATGGTAGATGCAGGTCAGTCAAAAATTAGGCAAAAATTTTCAACTTTAAAACGCAGTGACTAACACTGAACACATGGCTTTGTGAAAAATTTGAGTAACAGTGCCCGTTTTGTAAACCCCATTATTTCTTAGTTTCCGCATCATAAAAGCGTTTTCTGGGCTTAGCTCTAAACAAATTATGTTGACTTAGCTCTGTTGCTTTGCTGACATGAAGTTTACATTAATGTTAACCACGATAAAGACACATTTGTTTATCCGGAAGGTTTTGATCCGATAAAATGGAATGCGTCCTTGTCATATTTTACTAAACATCGATGTTTCAGGAATCAATCCGATTGATTTGCGAGGGTCAAGAACGGGTGTGTTTGTGGGATGTTCGGCCTCGGAAACTTCTGGTGCTCTCACACAAGACCCTGAAACAGTAACGGGCTACACGTTGACTGGGTGTGTGCGTTCAATGTTTTCCAATCGAATTTCGTACACATTCGATCTGCAAGGACCATCTTTTTCGGTCGACACAGCATGTTCATCTTCTCTTCTGGCATTGCAGCTTGCAATAGATGCTATTCGACAGGTAAGTGAATTTATTGAACTATCGTAGTCAAAAATAAGAGTTCAAATTGATAGGGATTGAACGTTTTTTAACCTACATAAAAAACAGTTCGGATAAATACGTTTTATAAGTGTTGATACAGACGTTTTTTATTGAAAATACGTTTGAAGGGACAATGCGATGCAGCCATAGTTGCCGGAGCACATCTTACTCTAACGCCGACCGCAGCTCTTCAATTTTTGAGATTGGGCATGCTCACAGACAAGGGAAGCTGTCGGTCGTTTGACGATTCTGGCGATGGCTACTGTAGAACCGAAGGAGTTGCTGCCATTTTTATTCAACGTAAAGCAAAAGCTCAACGTATTTACGCAACTGTGCTCCATGCGAAATCAAATACTGATGGTTAGTCGAACATTTACGGATACATGCGACTGAAATGACGAAAACGACAGTTTTGCCAAAAGCCATCAAAATCCGCCTCACTGGTCTAATTTCTGGTTTTGCTGGAAAATCATTCAGTATGCGTTCACCGCGGTGGACGGCTATCGCGAACCGAGAGAGACTAAATCTAGAAGGACTGAACCGAGAAAAGGAAGGCCGAACCGTGAGAAAAAAGAGACTGAATCGAGCAGAAAGAGACCGAACCAAGATTTCAAGAATCATCGAAATTAAGCAAAATTACCGATTTTCTAGCACTTTTTGTTTTTTTTTCAAAATTTTTTCTCAAGCAATTTCTCGGTTTGGTCGTTTTCCTTGTCTCAGTCCAGTCTCATTGTTTCTTGATTCAGTCTCCTTTTTTCCCGGTTCAGTCTTTCTAGATTCAGTCTCTCTTGGTTCAACGATTTATCTCGGTTTGCGATAGCCGTCACCGCGGTGTGTCAGTTGGTCCCGCGTCGCCTTGTGGGTCCCGCCACGATTCAGGTCTTTTCCGTCTGCGCCCTCCTCTGCCGCCACACTCTCTCGCTTCGACTTGCGGCGGCATCCGAGCAAACGACCAGAGAACGACTGACACACCGCGGTAAACCATAATATATGAACTTCAGAAAAACAAGTAGCTCCAAATTAGCGAAATGAACCAGTGTGTACCAACTTTCGTACCGATTTAAAGCATTTTTCAGGATACAAAGAACAAGGCATAACATTTCCGTCAGGCGAAAGACAAGCACAATTGCTTCAAGAAGTTTACTCCGAAGCGGGTGTAGATCCGAACTCTGTTTATTACGTAGAGACTCACGGTACCGGTACAAAAGTTGGAGATCCTCAAGAAGCCAATGCAATCTGTCAAGTCTTTTGTTCTAACAGGACAGATCCACTTTTGATTGGATCTGTCAAATCGAATATGGGGCACGCAGAACCAGCTTCTGGAGTTTGCTCTCTCGCTAAAGTACTAAACTTTTCATTATTATATTCAGAATTAATTTTTAGATTTTGTTATCAATTGAACGTCAAATGATTCCACCTAATTTGCATTATAACACTCCAAATCAATACATTCCTGGACTTGTCGACGGACGTCTTAAAGTGGTCACAGAGCCAACTCCTTTGCCAGGCGGTATTATTGGTGTCAATTCATTCGGTTTTGGTGGTTCGAACACTCATGTTATTTTAAGAGCAGCAGACCATGTTGCTCCAGCAATAACTCAACATCCATTTCCGAAAATTATCACGTAGGTTTCACAAAACACTCGTTTCCTTTAAAAAAAATTTGTAGGTACTGTGGAAGAAACCAAGAAGGCGTAGAACACGTTTTCGAAAATGTCGAGAATAGAAAAAACGATCTATACCTTCAAGCTCTGTTAGCGAATCAAGCAAACTTACCACCAAAAGATTTGCCATACCGTGGCTACATGATATTGGATAGAGAAAACAACCAAGTCACATTGAAAAATGTGGTCAAGATACCAGTAACTGAACCCCGTCCAATTTATTTCGTATATTCCGGAATGGGATCACAATGGCCGGGCATGGCTATTAAGCTCATGAAAATTCCTTTGTTTGACGATTCGATTCGCGCTTCCAGCAAGGTTCGTGAATTTTTGCTTCAGAAACACATCACGAAGTATATTTTTTCTAGACTCTGGAAGAATATGGCCTTGATGTGTATGGAATGCTTTGCAACCCGGACCCCAATCAATACAGTAACAACACATTGAATTGCATGCTGGCTATAACCGCGATTCAAATTGCATTGACAGATACACTTTTCGCGCTTGGAGTGACACCCGATGGCATAATCGGGCATTCAACAGGAGAAATGGGATGCGGATATGCAGATGGAGGTATTACTCGTGAACAAACAATGCGTTTGGCTTACCACCGAGGAACAACAATAATGAGACATTCCGAAATTACTGGGGCCATGGCCGCCGTCGGGTTGACCTGGGAAGAAGTGAAGAAACAAGCTCCTCCAGGTGTTGTAGCTGCATGTCACAATGGGCTTGACTCTGTGACTGTTTCCGGAGACAGTTCGGGAGTTGCATCATTTTGTGCCAGTTTGAAAGAGAAAGATATTTTTGCTAAAGTTGTTGACTCTTCTGGTATTCCTTTCCATTCTCCGGCAATGCTAGCAGTAAAAGATGAGATGCTGGAATCTATGAGAACTGCAGTGCCAGAACCAAAAGCAAGATCATCACGATGGATTTCAACATCCGTCCCTGAGGAAGAATGGGAATCTGATTTGGCAGCGACTTGTTCAGCAGACTATCATGTCAACAACGCATGCTCACCCGTTCTTTTTTACGAAGCCCTGCAAAAAATTCCGGCTAATGCGGTGACTATAGAAATGGCGCCTCATTCATTAATGCAAGCAGTTCTTCGAAGATCATTGCACAAAACAGTCACCAATGTTGGATTGATGAACAAACCTAAATCTGAGAACGATGACGAACTCGAAAGTTTCCTTACATCTTTAGGAAAAATTTACCAAGCTGGTGTCAACATACAGTTGACAGAACTTTATCCAGGAGGTCAATATAAAGGACTTGTTCCTAAAGGAACACCGATGATTGGTCCCATGTGGAAATGGGATCATTCTGTCGATTGGCCAACTATAGACGGCCGGCATATGACTGCAGGAGGAGGAAGCAGCATACCTGCATCGGCAACATACAACATCGATCCGTTTGTTGCTGATTCAAAGGTAAATTTTCAAAAATGATGTGGCCTAAGTTACTATTTAGGAAACGTATCTTCTCGATCACGTCATTGACGGAAGAGTTTTATATCCTTTCACAGGACATATGGTTCTAGCATGGAAAACGTTGTGTAAGCTGAAAAGTGTAGACTTTAATGTAACGCCCGTCGTATTTGAAAACATTAATGTTTACTCAGCTACAATCATCACGAAGCCCAGTAAGAAATTTAACTTCTTCCAAAAAACATATAGTTTATTCAGTCAAACTCGATGTTGTTCTAACTCCTGGAAATGGCCAGTTTGAAATAATCTCTGATGAGCAAGTTGCTGCATCAGGAAGAATATACTTCCCTGATGAAACCCAACCATTTTATTATGGCAACCTAGAAGATATACGCACATCAGAAATTGCTGACCGGATTGAATTGGACACCGAAGATGCTTACAAAGAATTTTTGCTCAGAGGATACGAATATGGACAAGCGTTCCGAGGAATATACAAAACATGCAACTCTGGGGAGAGAGGATATCTGTACTGGAATGGGAACTGGGTCACTTTCTTGGATTCCTTACTTCAAACTGCCCTTCTCGCTGAAAGAGCCGACACTCTTCGCCTTCCGACTCGCGTCCGTCATTTACGGATTGATCCAGTGAAACATCTGGAACATATTGTTGAAAAAGATGGAATTCAAGTGGTGGAACTGCGAAACGATCACGCTACTAACGGCTGCATTGCTGGGGGAGTGGAATGCTGCGATCTTACAGCACATACGGTCTCTCGAAGAATACAGTGCTCAGGACAACTTTATCACGAAAAAATCTACTTTGTCCCTCATTTTGATACTAACTGTCTGAGAGATCATGAACCAATCGCAAAAACTTTGATTGACTATACTCATGTACTCAGACGGGAATTGGCTGCTGGGTTTGAGAAATGGAGAAATGCCGGTTTGTTGGAACGACTGATGAATGGGAAACTCATTTTGGAATCTTTGAACGATCTACTGTCTTCTGAACAGCATTCTATTTCACACGATAAAGTTCAACAATTCAAGAACGATGGAAAATGTACAGTACTCCATCATTTTATCGAGGTAGGCTGAACATTGTCTGATTGAAAAAACAACCAAAACATTATAGCTGTTCAATCTTCAAAACACCGATGATTTTGAAGAACAAGTCATTAGCAAAATAAAAAGCGTTCGAGGAATATTTGAACTCGACCGGCTTTGGGCTGGCTCAATGATCTGTGATCGAGTAATAAAAAGCGTTCAAGACATTTGCATCGAGAACTCGGCAGGACATCATGTGAAAATGGCTTCTGTCGAAATGGTTTCGACTGATCAAATCAAACACTGCATTGAGGCTAATTCGTCACACCCATTGCTGGAAGTAGACTATCTCTGTGTCGGAGCAAATCTGGACCACTTAGACGACAGCACTCTAGAAATCTTGGGCGGAAAGAAACAGAGAATCAATTTGGATGACAATTTCACTGGGCATGGAGAAGTGAAAAACTTAGACTATGTAGTCATAGATAAAGTTTTGAACAAGAAAGAGAATCCTGGACAGTTTTTGGAATCGTGCAAAAACTTGATAAGGGAAGATGGATTTGTCATGATTATTGAAGTCACAGCTCAGTACGAGATTGCTCTGGCGATTGAAGCTCTGCGTGGCGTTGATTTAACAGTTGCGAATCAAAACGCAAGACGCTACAACAGTTTCTTCAGTCATAATCAACTTCTGGAACTGTTCGAGAAAACCGGATTCAAACTATGCAATTATCAGAGTGATCCTTCTCTGATGACCACAACTTACGTGATTCGTCGCATTCCTGCAACACCACGAAATCCCACTTTTGTTGATGTTGACGACATCAAAGAGTTCACCTGGATTGAACCTCTTCAAAAAAAAGTTGAAGAAAGGCTTAATCAACCTGACTCTGAAACCATTTGGCTTGTGAGCAACAAGGTATTTTTCATAAAGTTGAGTTCAAATAAAAAAGGAGTTTCAGTGTCGAGATAACGGAGTTGTTGGATTGTCGCTTTGCTTCGTCGAAGAAAACTTGAAAGCTAATCGTTTCCGATCTCTTTTTGACATGTCTACCGAAAAGTCAATTCGAGCAGGACCAGCAACTTGGCAGATTGAAGACGAATCTATTCAAACATTGATAAATTTGGATCTTCATGCAAATAACTACCAGAATGGACAGTGGGGGTCGATGCGACACATTGTAGTTAAAGATGAAGATGCACATGTGTACAAAGATTGCGAACATGCTTTTATCAACACATTAACAAGAGGAGACGTTTCTTCATTAACATGGTTTGAGTCCCCAAATCAGTACTTTGATGCAATCTCAAAAAAGAAAACTACACACGAACTTTGTTCTGTATATTACGCTCCAATCAACTTCCGAGATATAATGCTTGCCTATGGACGCCTTCCACCCGATGCTATCCCAGGAAACTTTGCTGATAGAGAATGTTTACTTGGAATGGAGTTTGCTGGTCGTTTGAAGAATGGAACTCGTCTTATGGGTATCCTCCCAGCCCAAGCACTTGCAACAAGTGTCATGGTTGATCGGGATTATGCTTGGGAAGTTCCAGACGAGTGGACGCTTGCGGAAGCGTCAACAGTTCCTGTGGTATATACAACAGCATACTATGCGTTAGTTCGCCGAGGACTCATGAGAAAAGGAGAAAGAATCCTTATCCATGGTGGTGCAGGCGGCGTTGGACAAGCTGCAATTGCTATCGCTCTTGCTGCTGGTTGCGAAGTTTTCACAACAGTGGGATCGAAAGAAAAGCGACAGTTTCTTAAAAGCCTATTCCCCGAATTGCAAGACCACCATTTCGCTAATTCTCGTTCTGCTGATTTTGAGCTTCACATCCGTCAGTATACCAAAGGAAAAGGAGTCAATATCGTTCTCAATTCTCTTGCAAACGAAATGCTGCAAGCATCACTGCGTTGTCTTGCAAGACATGGACGCTTCCTTGAAATTGGAAAAGTTGATTTGGCTCAGAACTCCTCTCTCGGGATGTCGAAATTGTTGGATAATGTTTCTGTTCATGGAATTCTTCTTGATTCAATCATGGACCCTACTGTTGGCGACATAGTGAGTATTTAGATGATACCAATATAAGTTATTATTTTTTTTCAGAATGAATGGAAAGAAGTAGCAAAACTACTCGAACAAGGGATTAGGAGTGGCGTTGTGAAACCACTTCATTCCCATGTGTTTTCATCAGACAAAGCAGAAGAAGCTTTCCGTTTTATGTCTGCAGGAAAACACATTGGAAAAGTTATTATGGAGATTCGATCAGAAGAAAACGCAAAAATTTGTGCGCCATCGAAAATCTCCGTTCGTGCCATTTGCCGAACTTTGTGTCATCCTCAACATGTTTATCTTATCACCGGTGGTCTTGGAGGCTTCGGGCTTGAACTTGCTCAGTGGCTTATCAACCGCGGAGCACGGAAACTTGTCCTCACATCACGCACAGGCATACGCACTGGTTACCAAGCGCGATGTGTTCACTTCTGGAGACGAACAGGAGTATCAGTTCTCATCTCAACTCTCAATATATCGAAGAGCTCTGATGCAAATGAACTTTTGAAACAATGTTCTTCTATTGGACCAGTCGGTGGCGTATTCCATCTTGCTATGGTTTTACGAGACTGCTTGTTTGAAAATCAGAATGTTCAAAATTTCAAAGACGCGGCGGAGGCGAAGTACTACGGGACAATAAATTTAGATCAAGCCAGTCGTGCGCACTGCGAAAAAACCGCATTGAAATGGTGAGTATAATATAATATGAAAGAAAATAATACTAACTAGAGGAAAACAAGAAAAACTTCAAAACAAATTTGAAAATCAATCAGGTGCCTGTTCGAAACCTGTACAGTAATTACATAGTTTGAGTTGTCTTGGCGGAATAACGCAGTTCTGTCAAAGAAAAACTTTGTAACGTTTTCACGCAATATAAGGAGCTTTTAAAAGTTCGAAGCTGAGAGAGTTACCTTGCTCATGATTTAAAGAAAATTGTATTGATGACATGAAAAAACAGTGTTTTTGAAAAATAGTGTCAAATTTACAATTTAAAGAAACATTTTCGAAACAAGTTCTCTGTAAACCTTTGAAACTACAATCTGAATAAATCTTTTTATTCCAGGTTTGTCGTTTTTTCATCAATCACGTCTGGAAGAGGTAATGCTGGACAAACGAATTACGGCTGGTCGAATTCCACCATGGAAAGAATGATTGACCAGCGAAGAGCAGACGGCTACCCTGGAATCGCAATTCAATGGGGGGCTATTGGAGATGTTGGAGTTATTTTGGAAAACATGGGAGACAACAATACGGTTGTTGGAGGAACTTTACCACAAAGGTTGAAAATTATTAGTACACTTCAAAAAAAACAAATTTTAGAATGCCGTCGTGTCTATCCTCTTTAGACAACTTCTTATCGTGGAATCATCCTATTGTGTCTTCGTTTATCAAAGCTGATATGGGAACAAAGAAAAGTGCCGGAGGTGGAAATTTGATGCAAACGATAGCTCACATTCTCGGAGTTAATGACATTTCTCAGCTTAATCCTGATGCAAATCTTGGAGACTTGGGTCTAGATTCACTTATGGGAGTCGAAATCAAACAAGCTTTGGAAAGAGACTATGATATTGTTCTCTCCATGAAAGATATTCGAACTCTCACACTGAACAAACTCCAACAATTAGCTGAAAACGGTGGCTCTGCAGGAACGGCACTTCAAGTGAATGAGCTGGAGATGAAAAAAGAAGGCGAGCGTGATGCGGAATTGAATACAGTGGAAATGTTGGAGAAACAAATGAATCAACTTTTCAAAATGAGAGTTGACGTCAACGATCTCGACCCTCAAGACATAATTGTCAAAGCCAACAAAGTAGAAAATGGACCAGTCACGTTTTTCGTTCACTCCATCGAAGGAATCGCTACTCCATTGAAACGGGTTATGTCAAAATGTGATTTCCCTGCATATTGTTTCCAATCAACAAAAGATGTCCCTCAAAACTCGATTGAAAATGTTGCAAAATGCTACATTCGAGAAATGAAAAAAGTTCAGCCTACTGGACCTTGGAGAATCATTGGCTATTCCTACGGTGCGTGTATTGGTTTTGAAATGGCAACAATGCTCCAAGAATCCGACGGAATTGAAGCTGTAGAACGGTTGATTCTTCTCGATGGATCTCATCTTTACATGCAGACGTACAGAAATGTGAGACACTTGGTTAAAAAAATTTTTCAATATTTTTTAGGTATACCGTATGGCATTTGGTGTGACAGGTGATACCTTAGTCAACAATCCTCTCTTCGAGTCTGAAATTATGTGTGCCATGACTCTTCGATTCGCGAATGTTGATTACAAAAAATTCCGGGTCGAGTTACTTCAACAGCCAGGATTTAAAGCTCGTGTACAAAAGGTGTGAAAATTCAAATAATATCAAATCACATTTATATGACAGGTTGTGGATACCGTTATGACAACAGGACTATTCAAATCTCCGGAAACTGTTGCTTTTGCTTGCGAAGCTATGCATGCTAAATTCTTGATGGCCGATAAGTGAGACACACCCCTTAAGCATTAAAAAAAACTATTCCATAGGTATAAGCCGGAGAGAAAGTTCAATGGACACATCACATTGATAAGAGCAGAGCAAGGTGCTGCCAGAGAAGAAGACGTCGGGAGAGATTACGGAATCAGTCAAGTATCTGTTGACTCGAATGTAAGATTTGTCGACAAAAAAAACGTGAAAAGTGGAGTTTCAGGTATTTGTTGTGGAAGGAGATCATGACACTTTTGTACAGGGAAAAAGCTCAGCAAAAACCGTGAGCATCATCAACGAACTCATTTTAAACTAGAAAACATGTTTTTGAAAAGCAGTAGTTTTGACAAAGTTCTCATTTCCTAGTGTTTTAAAAAATTTGCTTTAAAACTAGTTATCAAAATTCAAGCTCTCATTGTTATACTTTCTCTTATTCATTTTTCATCTTAACACGTTTGTATTGTTCAGCATGTATGATGTTTTCTTCATTAAGTGCTTTTTTTCGAGGTCCTAGGAAACCGGTTCTCAGCTTAAAAATATGAAATTTCTCAGGATTGCCCACCCTGTTGAAATTTTCAATATTTTATGAACTGAATAAATAATTCATGATTGATCTTTGTGGAGAAACATGAATAACATCAAATGAATGGCATCTAAAAAAAAAGGTCACTGGAGATAAAGCTCTAAAAAAGTACCAAAATTTGTTCACATTCTACTCTGGCCCCCTCCGACCGAACATCTCAGTCCAGACAGGTTTATTATATGTTTGGTAGACAGGGGAAGTTCTTTCACAAGGGCCTACTTTCAAGCCTTTCAACCTGCTTCGAGGCTCTTCCCCACACTCCAACGTTTTCCGCACTGCTTCAAGGCTCTCACTCACGTTCAACTTCTCCATTCGCACCTCCATCTACGCCCAGGCACCTTCATCTATGCCCAGGCACCTCCATCTACGCCCTGGCACCTCCATCTACGCACAAGTGTTCCATCTACTCTCATGTTTTCCAGGTTTCTCAACAAGTTGCCTGTTCTGAAACATTTTACTCGTCAAGTTATAGTCAAAAAAGTGTCATTTTTCTCGAAATTAATTGTTTTTTGATGTTCAGCCAGATTTTTCGGGGCTTAGGAGAAATTACTTTACTTAAGAGTCATTGTCAGTAAGAATTTGAATTTCTCCATAGTGCGAGGTACAAGCGCCCCGCGAGCTCTAACAGGCTTCAAACTTGTCCGATTAAGGAAAAAACTTGGAACTGTACATAATCGAACTGGTAGAACAAGTTTTTGCGGTTGAAATTTTTTTATCAGTCCTTATCACTGATAACGATATGCGATTTTCAAACACCTGTAACTCAGTTCAAACGTGTTTTTTTTGCGAGATCTTTTTTTTGTTAGAAAGAACTAACAATGGCGCACATTTTACCAGTTGACTACAAAATTATGAAAAAATTTTGAACTGCAAAAAAAAACAAAGAAATATTTTGAGCAAATTTTTCTCAAAAATTTTCAACTACGGGCCCAAAAGAAATTATATTTTTCATACACCTAAGACCCTAATTTATATTAGAAAACTTGTTTCAAACGGATTCACCTATGTCCTGAACTTTTTCTAATTGAAAGAAAACTTGTGTCAAAAATCACAGAAAGTTTTTTTCTTGAAAAAATCAGTTTTTCAACCGGTTTTCTATGTTTTATTCACGTTTCTGTCAATTTTGTTTGTTTTTCACTGTTTTTGTACATTTTTCCGTTTTTAAAATTAACCCCAAAGAGATTTTCACTCAATAACACTTCATACTAGCTCATGGAAAGTGAGGCTAGTTCCTGCCACCCTTGTGATGTCAGTTTTCTACCAAAACGGAATTTGAAACTCGGGTTGCATAGACATGATTGTCAAGATTATTTTATTAATTGAACCTATCTTTTTATCTCCAACCATAACCCCGTTATTACTCGATATATGGATCCATCTCCAATTGTTCGCTACTCAATCCCACGGTATAGAGCGTAACTGGCACGGTTCGCTTGATAGTAACCAATTTTATTGAGTTTATATTTCAAAACTCAAGAAGAATAAAAAAAACAATATATTCGTGAAAAATTTTATTACAATCGCTTCCGCGTGTTGATAACACTGCGAACTCTATCACCTATGAAAGATGATACATGTAAGCTTGCACAAATGGGTGGGTTTATTTCCGAAGTTTTCCAGGACTTGTGATTGTGCTATCAAACAGTTCAGAATCATTGTTTTTGATAATTTGATCCGCTTCTTCATGAAGATCAGGAAACATAGCATCTTTGAATCCAATCGAGCAATACCCAAGACTGTTCTCATCGTCGTCAAACTCAGAGTCACTTTCTTCGTCTGTATCATTGATGTCGTTGCTTATGCTTTGTCTGGTTTTTTTTGAGTTATCTTTATCCTTCAGATTATTCTTGCAACGTCGGACTGAACTCGTGTCTTTTGAGGTGGCAGCGTTGGTTTTACGCTTCGAAGCCAAACGGGAGAAATAACTGTTGATCTGTGCATAATCCAAAAGTTCATCTGGGCCGAATACCGGTTTCCCTTTTGAATCGCGTTCATTGCGCATCATTCTTTCCGCTTGAACTCCATCAAATTTTGCTTTGTTTTGTTCTCCAGTTTCAAACAACTTTTGTAGAAACTGTTTCTGTTTCTCATTGAACCTGCAAATATAAACAGATTCAATTTTCGGAAAAATCTACCAACCGTTTTGCAGCTTTTCTTGTTGTGAGAGCCCATCCTTTGTTCTCAATCAAGCTTGTATCTCCTATTGGTGCAATTATGGTTTGGACAGCGTCACTAACTGCCTGAGGCAGGAATTCGTTTTTTATGTCATTTGTCAAGTTTCGGTAACTATAGATAACGTTATCCCGAAGCGATACTGTCTCAGCAAAAAACTTATGCTTTCCGATAGTCGCGTGTTTCTCCAAATTAGTAAACCGTCTAAAACGAGACATGCAACCTTCTTGGGGGAAAGGAAAATAAATTTCCTCGTGTTCATTCCCTTCCTCGGCAGTTTGTGGTTTGTTTTCGCTTGCATTGTTTTTCCTAGAAAATAAAAATTATTGAGATTTGTGATTCGAGCTACCGTTCATCTGTTTTCCCATTTTGAACAGAATGCCAAAACTCCGTAGCTTCATTTTGTTTCAATTTTTTCCGTTCTTGTTTTGAAATAACCTGAAACATTTACCATCAACGATCAATAAATTATAACACAGTTTACCTCGGACGCATGAAGTACGGAAACATCTTCAATTACAAGCTTTGACTTGTTAGCTACGAGATTCTTTTTCAGGATTTTTATACCCGATCCAATGTCTTTATATCTCGAAGCCACCATTTCAGTTTTACCAACTGTCAAATCATGCATAGCTGATATATTTTTGATCTCCGATTTTTTAGTTTTAACAGATCTGTCTACTGAAGCCAAAAAAACGCTGGTTGCGGCAATTGGGGATTTTTTGAGAGCGGACATGAAGTCTTCGACAGTTTCAACATCGTTTCCGTTGTCCACGAAAGTTCGAATCTGTATATCAAGTTTGAAAAAGCAAACAATAAATTAACTTACTTTCCGTTTTACCACACTGGCAACCCTATCGCAGCTGGATTTACCGTTTTGAGCTTCGCTAAACGCGTATCGTTTTATTCTCACTCCCGTTTTCTCTGCTATTGAGATCAATGATGAAAGTGTCTGATTGCAATGATAGTTTCCTATAAAAAACTGTACAAAACCAACCAGGTTCAAATTATTCACCTGCGTTATCGGAACGAAGAGTCACTGTTTTTATTCCCATTTTTTTCAGCTCTGTCAGACTGTGCTCTATCATTGCGGTCACAGCAAGTGTGTCCTAAAACAATGCGAGTGGATTAATTCAAAAACAAACAACTTACTTGAAGGTCTCCACGAAGAATGTGAACAAAAGAGTGTGTGGCCAGAACACCTTCCACTTTGGCTATGACGTGGGTGATGTGATACGACATTCCACGTTTGCCGAAGTAGTTTTTTTGAGTTTCATAATGTTTTTGGACAAGTAATTTTTGTGCAAAGTCTAAAGTGAGCATTGCTTCATTGTCTTGAAGCTGCTCAATTATCTTGCTTCGCTCATTGTCGGTGAAAGTTGATCGCAGAATATGTTTTTTGAATGATTCGATGTGTTCTCTGCATCTTTTCAACTGCTGTTCTTGTTGAATGTACTTGTGCATTTGCATTTCAGCGTCTTTATCTTAATATTGTTGGAAAATTGGTAGAAATTACAACATTTTTCAAAGTTACCTCCTTGTTCCGACAGATACAAAAACCTTTTTGATAATTTTTGCAAGAGCTGACTCGACAGTAGAGAAAAAATGCTTTGCCATTTCACATTTATCACATATCTTGTCATGAACATGATCGCACTGCTTACTCAGCAATACGTCGGATGGATCACTCAACGCGTAGGTACAACAGTGATGGGCAATTGGAGAATTGACCTTGACGTGAATTCGGTAATCAGTCCGATAGTAGTGAATGAGGTTTTCAAGCTCTTTCTGCAGCGATTTTTGCATACGCTCGTCAATTTCTCCACTACTTTCCCATTCTCCAATGAGTCATCTCGACTCTGAAAGAAATATTGTCGCGTGTTATGGTCAAACGCATGTCTTACTTCCAGCGCCTGGGCGAGAAAGTAATCAACGCATGTAGCAGCTCTCATCGGTGTAGCAGAACAATATTCAAGTATCCTGAAGCAGGTTGAATCACTTAGAATTACGTTTGCCTCTATTTCCTGAAAATATGAGTTACTTTTCTGTTTATGTTTTTTCCGTACTTTCACATATGATCGAAACATTGCTAAGATTTGCGCATGAGTCTGTTTTCTAATGGTGTTGGGTAATTCTACCACCTCACCAGAAGAAGTTTTTGTTTTTTTCGTACCGAATGTGAATGGGCTCATAATGAGGTTCCTGAAAAAACAAAAATTATTCAGAAGAAACAGTTTGATTCTTACGATGTTATGAAATGGAGAAATAGATGAACACTTTCCGCATGGAATCGGCACCTGTGCCGTTTTCTAGTTGGCTCCTTGTAGGTGGTCATTCTTCTTGCTTGATCGTACATATAAAATGTCAGTCCAATGATGAATATACATATTTGACTGTAAGGGAAGACTTTTGCGACTAAAGATAGCACAATGTAACGCTCGTGACGAGAATTAGCACTTCTGAACTCTGCAGCTACATGTGTTAGTAGAGTGTTCAGTCGATCAGTGTCTTTCTGGTTTCCAGTTTTTGAGGATATTGGAAAAATCATTTCACTCAGTAATTCCTCTGATCCGGGAGCAACAATTGAAATTATCGCATCAACAATCTTGCGGACAGCTCTTGCTTTTTTCAGTTGAGACTGTCTGCTCAAAACCTCAAACGGGTATACAGATTTCAGCTGAAAATAAACTATGCTAACAAGTAAACAAAACTATGGACTGACTCTTTGAAGTCCAACTAAAGTTCCCAGTGTATAAACAGCGCGTTCTAGTTCTGAGTTTGAGTTTCTGTGACATCGTGAGGGAGTAACGGAAGAACACGGCTGATCATCAGTTGCTACTGTTTCCAATTGATTGGCGTTTGAGGAAATATGTTCAGGAGCACATGGCTCCTTCAGTAAATTTTCCACATAAGTTTTGTGAGGTACACAGAGCGCTGCAAAAAAATAATTGTTGAAGTTGAATGTGAATAACATACGAATTCCGGGGTGAAGTAAAACCCCGTGTTTTTTCAAAACAGCTACAGCTTCATCATACTGCAGAATGTGATGTGACCTTTTTTGGATTGGACGATTTCTTTCAACGTGTGGATTTGGTAAATGATTGGAAGCAGAACAAAATATAGCTTGTCCAGTCTGAAAAAATTTCGTTATCAGAAGTTTTGCTTTCAAAAACTTATGATTCTGCTCGCTCGGTAAATATGATTGAAGGTTTTATCATTCCATCTCAAAAAAAGCTCATCTAGATGATTTGACTTTTCACCGAGACGCTTTGCGAGAAATTCATTTTTGTTCGTGTCAGGACCCAAAAACTGTGTTTTTGGTACTTGTCCAAAGTTTGAGGTCCGATTTCTCGAAAATCCTCTGTTAGTTAGCTCATCTTCATGTGGCATTTAGAAGAACTCGCCGAGCGCTATCCAATGGTGCATAACACTTGTTGGACATTTTTGTCAGTCTACCTCCGACTATGTGATTAGTGATATGATAAGAAATTTTTTTCAAATTTCTCAGTCATGTTACATACCATTCGAACCGGCTTCTCGTTCTGAATCCAATTATGTGTTCTGTTTTGCAATATGTCGCAAACTGATCAAACTGATAACAAAAAATCACTCAGAAATCGGGTTTTTCAGGTTTTTCTCGAAAATCCTCTGTTGCCTGTTTTTTTAATTAGCACCGTCTTGTAGAACTCTTTAAGAGCTATCGATTGGTATATAACACTTTCAAAAGTTTTTTGTTTATCACTCTTCCAAATCCTAATCAGTGATTTTCGCTTTTTTTTTTTTTTCTCAAATTTTCGAATTTCCATCTATCGCAAAACTTTTCGAAAACTGATGTTTTTTTTTCGAAATATGAGCAGCTTTGATGTTTTTTCCCGGGCTTTCCATCTAGGCCCCGGCTCTCCATTTACGCTCCAGCTTAGGCTTAGGCTTAGGCTTTCCATGTACGCCCAGGCTTTCCATGTACGCCCAGGCTTTCCATGTACGCCCAGGCTTTCCATGCGGGTTTTTTAGGCTCTTAGGCTTAGGCTTAGGCTTACTCAGAAGCAAAAGCTTAGGCTCGTCCAGAATCATAGAGCATCCGAATTGAGAATAATGAGGCTACAA